>CAIGRT010098533.1:0-28968 GCA_903798405.1 Fraxinus platypoda | reverse complement strand
AGCCGAGCCATAAAGCCTATGTAGAATACTGAATCAAACGTACAAAAAAAAGGGCTTAACCGAGCTGAGCCATGACTCGGCTCGACTTATGAACATACTACCTGGAAACTCACTCTTTTATGTATGTAGGATATATCATATAAATGGAGGACAAAATGTGAAACCCCATAAGATAAACAAAATGTGGGTAAAGAACACACTAGCGCTAGAAGTAATTATTAACAAAATGCCAACTTTTGAATACATGAAAAGATGTTTAGATAATTGGAATTTTTTTACTTTTTTTCTTGTCTTGAATCAGAGTGGAGGATCTAATTTGGGACTGCAACTACGAAGGCAAAACAGCTTCACTGCAAGCCCAAAAGATGCAAATGATATAATGTCAACAGAAAATTTCTTTTATGCATCAATACAAAGTGTTAATTCACATCTTACCATGTCAATATATTATTAACCAAAAATACTAGATTGATGGTTAAAAATGTTTAAAATACTAGCTGCCAAAAATAAATTCCAAACCAGAATTTGCAATTGATGAAATATTAAATCCCCTCCTATCATGTCTTTACATTAACTAACTTTCCATAAAACAGAATTTAATACAAAACAGGCACTCCATGATGAACATTGACATTCATATCATGCTGGTCCCATTGAAAAACATCACGGCGTCTGAAACAATAATTCTGAAGCGTATTAGTCTTCAGGATTCGATCCACATACATACTGCAAATCGAAAACATTGTCAAGATTATAATTATATCAAAAGGTATGTATTAATATTCATTTAAATTATGCATATAGATATACTTTATATCTCGAATTCAGTATGTAATACATTCTTGTGTCTGAATCGATTTTGTGAGATTACCATATTCGATCGCCTCATAATCATCATACATTAGGGTCAGATTCTTAAAGGTTTTCCGACATGGATTTCATATTGCATATATAGTCACAAAGACAAATCACAAGTTTATATTTTTAACTGTTTAATAAGGTAACATTTCATTGTAGCAACGATGCAGAACTAAATTGATTTCCTAATACTGAATATATACTCAAAATATATATGTCTGGCATGGATTGAATATTGCATTAATGCTTGTTTTCATGACAGTGTTTCTGTCTGAGCAATTAATATAAAATTTTCTTTTCCTAAAATATATTGAAGTTGAAGCTCTTACACGTTGATTATGTGGCTGCCTTGTTATTATATTCTTGAGGGTCCAAGTTCAATTGTACATAATGAATAATCATAAAAAATGATGCATTTTATCTTTCTACAGGATGGATGCAGTAAATGTATTTGTAGTTAATAGGCCAGATACTTTCGATATCCTTATCCATTTTGGTTGCACTTACGCGTAGCTTGTCGAAATGATAACGAACCAGTTGAAACTTGATATGAGACATTTGTGTGTCAATATTGAGTATACTGCAGATGTTGACATGTCCCCAATCTGAATAGCGGATGACAGTTCATTGCAGTTTTACTTGGAACTTAAGCGTAAGGATAAACGTATAACGGCGTATGCATTACGTATCAACCTGACTGAACTCTTGCAATCAATAACCTCTGTAGTCACACCGAGTTATGGGGAACAAAATTAGGTTCAATCAGATAACATATATGGTTCACGATTTTCGAAGGCTGCTTTGTCAATATTAAATCCAGTTACACATGTTTCATATAAAGCATTAAGGTATCAATGCTAGAGATGGAAGATGACAAATTTAATGAAATGACGACTATAACGAAGCAACCTGACTTGGAATCTGTAAGTGAAAATCATAATTTTAGAGATAAACGTATATTGAAGAATGCTCTAGCCCTATATGCTATTCGAAATAACTTCCAATATAAGGTCTACATATTGGACAATAAGAGTATGTACTTAAATGTCTATTGGATAACTGCGATTGGAAATTAAAAGCTTCAAGGATTAGTGATACAGATATGTTCAAGATACGATACATAAAGAATATTCATACTTGGTCATTGGATAACATTATACGAGATCACCAGTAGGCAAACAATGCATTGATAGGTGAATGTGTTAAGCACAAGTACACATCTCCATGTACTATATACACTCCAGTTGACATAATGAACGACATGGCAGAGATGTACGGAGTGATTATGAAGTATGGAAAAGCTTGGAGAGCTCGAGAACATGTACTTGAATCTGTTATGGGAGATCCTGATCAGGCATACGAAAGACTTCCCCTTTTCATGAGCGAACTTAAGGAAAAGAATCCTAGTTCTATAACTGGCCTAGAAGTCGACACATATGGACAATTCAGATATGTTTTTATGGAATTGGCAGCATGCATATACAAGGATGGAAGTTTTGCAAGCCTGTTGTAGTTGGTGATGCAACGTTCCTTACGGGACGTTACGGTACTGCATGCACACTGGACGCGAACAATGGAATATTCGTCCTTGCTATTGGTATCGAAGATTCAGAGAACAATGATTCATGGAGTTTGTTCTTGCGTAGATTCAAGTAAGCGTTTGGTGAGCGTAATTAAATGTGTTTCATTTCAGATCGTCATCTGAGCATTGAGTACACTATACAATCAATATACCTAGGGGTTATCATTTGCTACAGAACCTACGGACATCGTATGGTTAAGCAGGTAAAAACATTACGAAGCCATTTAATGCAGCTGGGAGGGCGTACACAAAATATGAGTTTGATTACCACACGAGGCAGCTTGATAAAATTAACAGGGCGTCAGAAAAGATTTAGTGAGTATAATTTTGATTGCTTTTAAATGTAATCAACTTGTCGTTGTCTTACTCTATTTTCCCCAACACGGAATATAATAAATTTGATTTTTTTTTGTTCAATCTTCTTATGTAATTTTGGCACTCTCTCAACAACTTAATATATTACATCGTGTGCAATAGAAAAAGAACTAATGGAACCAAGCATTTTTCAATCACTTGAGAAATCACTAACTTTCGTTTTTTGGTTATTAAATCTGGAACTTCATTTGTTCTTCATCCTTGTACCTTTAGAATTGGTGTCCACGACTCTTTGCGCCTGATGAATGGCGGCATAATCTTTTGATTGTGAGGATATATTAGTCAAACGGGTGATGCGACGAGGAAGGGTGTTTACGAGTTCATTTTCTGGTACGACGGTCTCACTGGAATTGGATGAAGCACCTAATTGCTGGGTTTTGATGCAACCCATTGACAATCAGCATTTCGGTGCAATCGCGATTGGAGTCTCCTCGACATTTTGCAGTACCTATACGGGGCCTGGTGAAGATTTATTTTTTTCGGCCACATTGGTGGATGGTTCGTAAAATTCGATTGGTGGTATTATGGATAGCTGAATGATGAATTACGCGTCGGGCTAGGGTTTTATGCGCTTGACATATGAGTTTTGAACGCTTTAGATCTCATCTAGATGGCCCAGACCAACCCGTCACTTTCCTTGTGCTAAAAATTAATAATAATAATAAAAAAATACAAACCACTACTACTGCCAATAGAATCCACTGCAAATCCAAAACCGCTCTTTCGTATTTTCTACTCTCTCACTCTCTCTGAAAAAGTTATTTTTTCTCTCTCTAAAAATCCCTCCCACAATGGCGTCCCCTCGCGAGGAGAGCGTGTACATGGCGAAGCTGGCAGAGCAGGCCGAGCGATATGAGGAGATGGTGGAATTCATGGAGAAGGTGGTGGCGGCCGCGGACGGCGGCGAGGAACTGACTGTGGAGGAGCGCAACCTCCTGTCAGTGGCCTACAAGAACGTGATCGGCGCTCGCCGCGCATCATGGCGTATCATCTCCTCAATTGAGCAGAAGGAGGAGAGCCGCGGTAACGAGAGTCACGTGACCGCGATAAAGGGATATAGATCTAAGATCGAATCCGAGCTCTCGTCCATCTGCGAAGGGATTTTGAAACTTCTCGACACAAAGCTCATAGGATCCGCATCAAGCGGAGATTCTAAGGTGTTTTACTTGAAGATGAAAGGAGATTATCATCGCTACTTGGCAGAGTTTAAGACTGGATCCGAGCGGAAAGAAGCCGCCGAGAATACTCTCTCGGCTTACAAGTCGGCTCAGGTTAGGGTTTTGGTTTTGGCTTTTTTCGTCGGCAATGCATTATATTATTTCTAGTTTTTTTTTGTGATCTAGGGTAATCGTGAGGAAAAAAATTCTTTATGGAGCATTGGAATTTACATTTTATTGTGCGTGCCTTTTGTTTGATGATTTGGAGATAAATAGCTAATATTTGCGGCCGTAGTCGGTGATTTATAATTTTTCTATCGTTTGACTCGTTAAAGAGGAATTGTGCACGCTATTTCTCTCTCTCTCTCTCTCTCTCTCTCTCTCTCTCTCTTTTGGTTTATGGAAAATTGTTGCCATACTTTTAGATAAAGTTGCGGAATTAAATTAATTTTGTTTTGCTTGATTAATATTGTGCGATCTGAAGGCGATCAATTAGATGGATTGCAGCAAATATGTTCTCGTACAAATTGATGGGGATAAGATTTTGGGTTTGATTGCTTTATTTTGTAAAATGGATTATATTTTATACTCATTAGTTTGCTTTGGCGCAAATGTGGAGCACACTTTCCTGCAAATGCAGCAGAGACAGGAAATTATACTTGATTTTATTCCAGTCTAAGTGATGTGTCGGATCTGCTATTTTTTATTCCAGTCTGAAGCAATTAACTTGATGTTTATCATTTCAGATCATAAAACTTCACGTGTTGATTTGTATATTTTGTTACTGAGTGCAATTTTGGTATTTGTATTTGTAGGACATTGCAAATACAGAGCTTGCCCCAACACATCCGATTCGGCTTGGGCTTGCTCTCAACTTCTCTGTGTTCTACTATGAGATACTAAATTCTCCTGATCGGGCTTGTAATCTTGCCAAACAGGTCTGCTAGAAAATTAAACATGTCATCTCAATCTCTTAGCTGTTTTTTACCTCCGAAAAAAAGTACAGAGTTCCTAGTTCTGAATCTTTTGTGGTTGACATCAACAAGATTTGAAAGAATTTAACATCTGGCTGGCTTGAGCCTTGTAATTCAGATGGGCCTTTTCAGTTGATAGGAATGTTATATGTATTAATGTTTGCTCATCATAATCTGGCCAGGCTTTTGATGAGGCAATTGCGGAGTTGGACACCCTTGGAGAAGAGTCGTACAAGGATAGCACTCTGATCATGCAGCTTCTCCGTGACAACCTAACTTTGTGGACTTCAGACATGCAGGTAAATTTTTTTGTTTGTATTTTGTGGAGAGCTTTCCCCAGCCACTGCTGTTGTTTAAAGGAATTACTGGTTGATAATTATTATTGTTCTGGTTTGTAGGATGATGGTTCCGAGGAGATCAAGGAAGCACCAAAACAAGATGAATAGTAAAATTTTATTATTACGATTTGAGTGTTTTGTTAAGGTTTGCAGTAGTCTGTTTTTTCGAATTGAAAACGCTGCTTGTAGCCAGTATTCATCTCTATAATTACTTCTTTTGGCGATTCAAAATTTTAGAACTTTCCTATTTCTATCTTTATAATTTTTTTTCTAAAACACTACTGTTAATCTTTGTGCCAACTGTTGTTTGTTTACAATTCATGGTTCTTATCTCTGGGAAAATAATCGATCAATATTTGCTTTGATGTGGTGCGTTTGTTCACCGTCTACGTGCTTCATGTTGAATTCTTCACTAATTTGCTCAATTCATAAGTTCTCACTAATCTTTATTTGTTATCATACTTTTTTGATTCACTTTCTTGAGCTCATGTGATTGGAATTAGCATTGTTTAGGTTATGATTTATGACATACAGCAAATTTAACGTTCTCTACGCTCTAGAAGAATTGGTTACATGCTCACTTTCACATGCTTGTAGACCCGTGGCCAAACCTTGAATGTCAAATGAGTTAAATCAAGGTTTGTCTTACACCAGACCCCTTGGCTGGAATTATTACAACTCGTGCTAGAGAGTGGAGAGCCTTAATGATGACAAAAAGTTGGAACCTTTATGCTTTTTTTGAAGCTTTACAGTTGTATATGTTTTGTATTGACTATTGAGTACCTGGAGCTTGTCAAATAACTGGTCGATTCTTGACCATTTCCTTGGTTTTTTTTTTTCTTTTCATGAACTTTGTGTTTATTGACTGTTGATGTCTCATTCACACTTCGGTTGGCTGGGTCGAATCGACCCCCAATTTTTATAGTTTCAAAATGGTTCGATCTAAGATTCCATACCTATAAACTCACTAAAATATAACCACAAAATGGGTAGATAGTAAAGTAGTTCTACGCCATGAGCAGGGCAGAGCAGAGCAGGCGAGATTTATACGCACCTGCAATTTATTTTTTACCAAGGGTGTAGGGATGGCAACAGGGAGGGGCGGGGTCGGGGTAACCTTTCCCGCCCCGTCAGATAATTTCCCGCCCCGTTATCCGTTTAAGGCGGTATGGGGCGGGGTCTTTGTCCCATTTACTACTCCGTTTAATATTTTTTTATTAATTCATTTTATTACTATCATTTATTAAATTGAAACGATAATATATTTTTTTAATCTTTACTTATTTTTAAAAGTTAAATTATTCAAAAATGTTGGTAAATTAAGGCTTTTATTGTTTGTCGTATTTTTTAGATAATTTTAGTTGCCATTTTTTATTAGAACTAATGAAATTTTTCATTTCAAATATTGAATTCTAAAAAAAAAAAAAAATTAAACTAAGCGGGACGGGGCAGCCGTTACTCGTCCCCACCTTGAACCGTCTCGGGGCAAAGTTACCCGCCCCTTCCCCGACCCAAATACCCGATTAAGCGAGTGGCCCAGCGAGTATCAAATTTGTCGGGTTTTTTTGCCATCTCTACGAGAGAAAGTAGAGGCGGAGTAATAAGAAAAAAACCTTTAGTTAGATATGGAATGTGCACAAGTTCATTGACCACCATTGCTCGTATCAATGCTGTGCTCTGTAAATCCTGTAATTGGATCTCAATTTTAAACGCCTCGTACCATAATAAAGGTTTAACTAGGGAGCAGACAAACTGAGTCTGCCGTATCATACAAAAATACTTCTAAGCATAATAATAGGTAGTTTATCATGTAAGGCCACTGTTTGGTGTAGATAAAAATTAAATTTTTAGTAGATTTTGATAAAAATTGATAAAACGTGTGGTTAAAAAGTCGTGAAATTCATGAAGTATGTAGTTAAAAAGTTGGGGAACATATGAAATATGTAGTTAAATCAAATGTTGATTTTGACTTACAGTAATGATGCATTTGATTGCAAGTATGAAATTTATATGAAAAATAAATAAACTCTAGGGAATTCAATTACCTTATTTGCACGAAAATTATTAATTAAATGTGTTTGATTGATTTAGTTTTCAACCTAAAAAATATTATACTTATTCAATTTTTATTGGTGGGTAGATGAGAGAGAGTGAATAGATGGGAAAGAGAGAGAGATAGTGAATTACTTGAAAAATAAAAACTACCATCCCCATGGACGGATCCACATGGGGTCTTGTGGGGTCAATTGACCCCACAATTTTTTTTTTTTTTTTTTTTATAACCAGAATTTTCACTTTTTGACCCCAGAATTTTTAGAATTTTCATTTTTGACTCCACAGTTTATGACGTCTGGCTCTGTCCCTGACCATCCCTAAAGAAAATATTTTCCTTTTTTTTTGAGGAAAATGGTCACGTGACTAAAAGTTGGAAAATATTTTTCATGGAAAAAATGTCAATCAAACATCTCAAAAGTAGGAATTTAGATGAAAAAATGACATTTTTCATGGAAAATAAAACCAATCAAACCCATGCCAATATTTTTCATGAAAAAATGTGTTTTTTTCTTATGTGATGTTTGATTTCCAATTTTTTCCTACTTTTGATCACGTGATCATATTTTCCTTGGAAACAAGGAATATATTTTCTTTAGGAAGATGAGATTTTATTTTCCAAGTAATTCACTACCTCCCTCTCTCATCTACCCACCAATAAAAAATGGACAAGTATAATATTTTCTAGTTGAAAACTAAATCAATCAAACATATCTAATAAATAATTTCAATACAAATAATTTCTAGGCAATTGAATTGTCTATAATTTACTTTCTTTCCATAAAAATTCCATATTCGTAATCAAACGCACCATAAGATATACTTTTATAGTTGAAACAAACATGGGCAATATTCCTTCACCTATGGATCTTGAGGCATTCATGTAAGACTTGTTTGACATAGCTTTTTCAAGAAAAAAAAATATTTTTTTTAGAATTTGATTGAAAAGTGGTAAAAAACTGTGGATCCCATAGAATGTGGTTGAAAATGGTTCTTGACAACTTGTAAAGTACATATTTGCAGTGTTCTAAAAAGCTTAAAACGTGGTTAGGCGTGAAAACAAAGTTTCAAACTTTACAAGCTTAAGCGAGGCCTAAACATAAAAAAATGTTTTATTATTTTTAATATTATTGTTGACCACCAAAAATGCGCCAATAGATAACGAGTCCACTCGCGTCCTCAAAGCTAATTCTGACACGTGTTAACATGTATTAATCGAATGTGATACGGGTTTGAACGTGTGAGAAGTTTTTTAACACGAGATAAATATGTTCAAGCTCCGGTAAATATATGAACAAAAGTATATGATAATGAACGATCAAAATAAAGAACCAAGATAAAGATTAAAATCACACTATAAGCTTTTGAAGGATTATATCTTTATGAAAATAGAGAACATGAGTTATGAATATCCAACTTTTTCATCTCCTCTAATGGCACAAAGGAGATCTATTTATAGTATCGCGTGTACAACAACAACCATTGGATGAGAGGATACGTGACTCCATCTCCTTAACCAAAAAATCACATCCTAGGCATGTCTTTTGACTCACTAGTCTGGGGCGCCTTAAATGTCCCAAAAGGAGACAGCTAACCCATACTTTATACTGACAAGACTGATCTTTTTATTCATTACAACAATCCAATCAATTATTCTAAAAAGATATTTCCATTTTAAGATCTTTGAATGCGGGTCATCATTTGCCACAATTGAGCTTCGAATTCCTCTTCATTAAGCTTTGTGCATAGCTTCATCACAAGGGCTTCAGCGGAAGTAAGGGGCCTTGTCAAGAATTTTTTGGTATTCTAGGCTTCGGTAAGACGACGCTTCAGTAAGGAGGCAACTCGCCAAAGATTGGCTCTTCACGATTGGGCTCCGACCATTAGGCTAATGGGGCTTCGGCCATTGGGCTTCTGCCTTGGATAGTTGGGTTTCGGCCATTGGGCTTCTGCCATTTTGACGTAACAATTATTATAAATTTTTTAATCATTCTAAAAAATCATTTAATAATTAAAATAATACATAACAAATGTTTAAAATTGTAAAATACTATTTTTATTTAATAATTTCTATAATTAGTCAATTATACAATTTTCAAGTTTTTGAAATGCAAAAATTAAACTATTTTTTATAATTTCAATTTTCAATTAGACAAGTCCTGCCTAATAGATTTATAGGAACTTTATACATATTTTCGAAATTTTCAACAAATTAATGAGTCTCAAAATCATAATTACATAATATAGAAAACGTCGTATTTTAAATCTTTATTCAATAAAGTCATTTTCGACTTTTGTATCTATAAATTTTTTAAAAAATCTTGAAATTAAAGTCAAATAAAAGATTTTTAAAAAAATAAAAAAATTAATAAACTAAAGTCAAATAAAAGAACTTTTAAAAAAAATAAAAACTTATTAAGGATGCCTAGAGAAGGCGAAAGAGTAAAGGAAAAAATCCGACCATTTAAGAATTAGAAAAAAAAAAAAAAAAGCGTCAGCTCGGAATGAAGTGTTTTGTCCGAGCTTCGAGTTTAGGAATCGCCTAAGCAAGCTTTTTAGAACATTGCATATTTGTGAGCTTGACCATTAAAAACATAACTCCAACCTTCAAGTTAATGAATATAGGGCTTCCTTTAGATTCTAGTGGGTCTTGCGTCGCACCATCTCATGTGCCTAACAAACTTCTGGCGAGTTCTTGAGATTTTGATAGGTCTACTCTTTCTTTTAGGTGTTCAATTAGGATTTAGGTCACAAATCCTTAAGTAGAACTAAGTAGTGCTTTATAGTGTTTTGTGTTTACTTTGAGCTGTTTTAGATCAGTCTTGATATGAGCTCGTTATTCTAGTTTATTCTTGGTCAAATTTTTATCATTCCTCACCGGCAAATTCATTACTCACTGCTCAGTATTCTATTTTGACTCACCAGATAAGCAAAGACTGACAGTTGCAAAAGTAGAGACTTGAAATGCCACATGAAAGCAATACATAGTGGCCCTTCTCCGTCTTAGTCATGTGTTCCTGTGTTCTTGTTATCAACGATTGACATCACTAGGTTGAGATTAGTAGGGACGAAACGAAAGTAAGAAGAAAGAGAGAAAAAAGAACATGCTCAAAAATTAGATAAGAAGCAAGAAATCACTTACAATGACGGGATAGTTGAAGCACACCTCACCGCCCAAGGATATTATCTAGCAGCAACAAGAGTACCACTAGAATTTCAAATATCCAGAGCTCATAAAGTCTAAGCCCTTGTTTGAGCTCCATTATTTGAAAAAAAAAAAAAATTGATTTTGGAATAGTGTTTTTGGCCGAATGTATGGTTAAAAAGTAAGGAAAATTCTTGAGTTTATGTGTAATATTATTTTATTAAAAAGGTTGAACCCCAACCTTGAGGGTCCCCCACTGCCCCGCCCTTAGAGCATCGTGGAGGAGGTAAATCACGAGGTGTGCCTCAGCAGACCAAGGTACAAGAGCTGTCATACTGGTGCTCATAAAGAGTCTAATTCCATACCTTGTAAAAGGCAGGAATCGAACCCTTACACTGCGGCTACCAGCTCAGCTGCGACGATCTCACTCCTGTCATTTGCACCATTGAGCTGTGCCCCGGAGAGCATAATATTATTTTATTGATAGAATGTATAGTTGATAAAAGAAGAGAGAAATGAATTAAAATGTAATGAGGGCCAAACATGGGCTAAACTTCCTACTAGGTTGGTGAAATAATGAGCCCCTGTTTGGTCCACATTATTTTTTTCATTCTCATTCTTCTACTCATTTTCAACCACACATTCTTCAATAAAATAATATTTTCCATCACATCAATAACTTTTCCTTCTTTTTTATCCACATATTCCCCATCATATCATATGGCTCTGTTTGAGCCACCTTCTTTTTTTCATTCTCATTCTTCTACTCATTTTCAACCACACATTCTTCAATAAAATAATATTTTCCATCACATCAATAACTTTTCCTTCTTTTTCAACCACATATTTCCTATCACATCACTTCAAAAAAATGCATTCTCTCATTTTAATGTGCATCAAACAGGCTCAACAGAAAATGAGGCAGCAGGATGATTCCAGAAACAAATGTCTGCGGTAGAGTAAATAGTTCGAGAAACAAATAGTCCGTACCAACTTAGAAAATGAAAAGATTCGTATAATTTATTCGAAAACATGCTAAGCTTCAGTGGGAAAAAATGAAATCCAGATATCTGAGAATGAGTGAAATTGATGGCATCTATGATCTATCTAAGATTTGAATAGTTCTATCATATACTCCACAAAATACTCTGCGGAATGCTGCAATTATAACAAGGACCAGAGTGCATTTCCAGGCAAAATTGTAGCAAACTTTTGACCACAAAGAATCTCGTTTGAAAAGAGGTTAAGCCAAAGTAACAGTGAATATATGACATGAGCTCCTTATAAATAGTAGGGTACAAAGAAAAACTAAGGCGAACCTCTAAATTCTATGTTTTATTGATACACGTAACACATTTTCCCTGTACTTATAACGAAGATTAACCCAACCAAAATAATTTTACCAGTTTCAGTCAGTGCTGTATAACAAGGTCCTACTCAGTGGATGATTCCTTTTTGTGATTCTCGGTGGATGATTCCTTTTTGTGACTCTCGGTGGATGATTCCTTTTTGTGATTCTCACTGGATGGTTCCTTTTTGTGATTCTCAGTGGATGGTTCCCTTTTGTGCTTCTCAGTGGATGATTCCTTTTTGTGATACTCAGTGGATGATTCCCTTTTGTGAAAACTTTTTCTGATCATTAGGAGATCTCCAACCCGGCGAAACATTGTTCTCCTTCTTCTATGGTAATTTCTATCACTATCTGGATCATCATGTGTGCTGTCTAAATGATCAAAATCTTCTAAATTTGTTGCTCCTCCATCATCCTTGAAGGAAGAAGAATATATTCTCCGATGTGAAGAAACTGAATGTGGTGTACGAGGCTCTGCCTTAGGTGTTTCTGCATTAGCATCAAATATTGAGCCTCTTAAGGCCTCCGCCTTCTCTGGATCTTCATCTAAATCTCTTCCATATGCATCTTCAGGTTCATTCATAAACGTCAAGTCTTCAAGATTGAAGCTGAAAGTGTTGTTCAGATTCTCGTCCTCATGTTCCTGGTCCACTGAATCTGGTGGCTTCAGCATTATGTAATGCTCCTTATCCTCAATCTTCAATTCTGTTGATGCAGTAGAAAGCAACTTTTTATACTCCTTCATATTCTCACGAGCTGCAGCCTCATTAATTCTAAGACGTTCATTCTCTCGAGTAAGAAAAAGTAAGGCATCATCTTTCTCGGAAAGGCAATCCTTGAGTTGAGAATTTTCGTCTACGGCAATGCCTGCAGCCACTTTTGCAGCATTAGCTTCATTAATAGCCTGCTTAAGAATGTCCCTCAATTTGTACGTTTCTTCCCTTGCTACCCTACTTGTATGCTCAGCAGCCTTGAGGGACTCCCTGAGTTTAGTGCATTCATATTGCAGAATAGCATTTTCCTCTTCAGCTCTTTTTATACAGCTAACAAACCCCATTTCTTTCCCATTCCAAGCCAAAAGTGACTCTTCAGCTTCTAATTTCAGTCTATCTGCAGTATTTCTGTGTAACTCTGCGTCTTGTTTAGCTTCTTCCAAAAGTTTTTGATACCTTTCCTCGGTGCTGTGCACCATTGCTTGAAGTCCTGCTGCTTCACTTCTTACTTGCACAAGTTCCATTAGTGAATTATTGAGTTTTTCCTTTGTTTGATTGGCTTCTGTAGCAACTTCTTTCAGCACCAATGCTAAATCTTCCATGGCCTTTGCGCTCTTTTCTTCCGCCTCAATGGCCAATTTCAATTCATTCTTGAGCAATTCCATCTCATCAAGAGGACTCTTAGCCTCCAATGGAGCTTCCTTCTCACCTTCTTCGGCATGAGCCAGATTCTCCATCCTCTGGAGCTGGGACTCGTGATCTTTAATTTCTTCTTCAACAGAATCACGATTATTTCTATTGGCACTAACATTAAAATTTTCCTTGGCCAAATTTTCCAAAGACTCAATCTTCTTACGAAGAGAAGTGATTTCATGCTTCGATTCTTCAAGTTCATTCTTCGTGTCCTGTAGTTCTTTACTCTGGATTGTTTCTAACTCATGAATTCTTTTCTTGCTTTCAGACAGAAAATCTGTCATCTGTACTTCCGACTCTTTCATCGCATCTAAAGATGCATCTCTCTCTGCCAATGCAAGCTCTAACTGTTTCGCCTTTCCATATCCCGATTCTAAAAACTCAATTTTATCATCTTTAACCTTCATTTCTTCTTGTGAATTACATAGCAGTTCCTTCAATCTTTTGAGCTCCATCATTAATTCTCTAGCCTTTTCGGGAGACAATGCTTCCGCATTTGTCTCCTGAGCTTCTTTAGCCCTTCTAAGTTCATCACGAGCGTGCTCTCTTTCTAGCCTTCTAATTTCATCAAGAGCTTGATCTCTTTCTATCTCGACAACGCTCAATTTTTCCCTAACCCGTTGCAGCTCTGCCTCGAGCTGCCCCATTGGTTGCTGCATTATCAAAGCTTTATTGATCCGATGCTACATTAAAATGAAAATCACGTCATCAATATAAAAACTGGATTAAAAAACAAATATCATTAGAAATGTTTCAATACAATACCTTGGAAGGTTACTCAACAGATTTAAGGGCGTTTGAATCAATTTGAGAGACCAAAGCACCATTCCCTCTATAAAGATTTGATGCAAAAAGGGTCATAGAAAAGACCGATGAATAATCGTTCTTCTGTCCAAAATCAATCGACCCGGATCTACGTACCCCATCAAGAACACAACATTATAACAATAATATAACATTAAATTAATAATTATGTGTGAAAGGTAAAATGCCCATCAAAGAAAATAAAACCCATATAGCGAACAAAGAAAGTCCGATAAAATCTCTGTAAATAGCACAGAACATGCCATGAAAATATTGATGGTCTAAAAAATATACAGAAAAATAGGGTACAAGTAATACCGCCTGTTATTACCTTGATTTCGAGCGTAACATGTTACTATGTATTTTTATGGTGATTCCTAGGCTATTAATATCCGTTACTATCTTCGGGAAAAAAAAAACCCAGATTTCAGCGTAGTCCGAATTTGGCGGGTAATTTCGAGGCAATCTGCTGTAACGGCAAAAGTAAAAAGAGGGATTGTGGAAGAATAGGACAGAGAAAGTGAATGCTTGGATTAATATTTTAATCTCGCTGAGATACTCATTTTTCAAAATACATATTTTTTTGAAACTTATTTTTAATCATATATTTTATGAAATTCACGATTTTTATCAAATTTTCAACCACACATTTCATCAATTTTTATCAAAATCTACTAAAAATCTAATTTTTATCCAAACTAAACAAGGCTAAATTTTCTCTATGTTTTTGGGTTGTGATTAAGTTTCTTGAATTGTCGTAAACAAAAGTTATAAATAGCTACCGTGTTTGCACTTAGTTCGGGTTGGATTCTGAAAAGTATAACCGAGTTATCAGTTACCGATATCACTTATACATTATTATCAAAAATTACATAATACCATAAATGCGCTATCCTAAAATTATTTTTTGAACAAAATTGTAGTCTGCAAATTCCGTCAGGTGTACTTCGAATTTGAGATGTATTTCTGCAGGAAACAAGTTAACCAGGCAATAATACCTCATATGCTAGTTGATCTTCACCAAGAAAATGGCAAGTTTCCACGAAGCCTCACACTCTTTGACTTCCATTCAACTAACGGAGTCAGACTCGAGGCCAGACCCTGAATTCTACCTAATATGCTATTATGCCCCCAATTTGATCCCCATTTTTGGGAAAAAATATATTATAGAATAGTAATTTTTTGTATGATGTGTGATAAAAAGTAAGAAAAAATTTCAGAAATACGTGTATTAATAATTTTATGGGAGAACGTGAGTTGAAAATAAGTTTTGAAAAAATGTACTCTTGAAAAAATGGGGCTCAAACAGATGCTATAATTCTCTGTTCGAGGTTAGAATAAGATGACTAGGCAATGACATGAATGGATATCATCACCAAACTCCGCATTTTGTTTATATTTCAAGCATGACTTTAATAATTCAATGAAGAATTCAAATTATAACACAACACCAAACGAATTTCCTACCATTTATGCTGTCTTATCTTAATCAAAGACACCCATCTCTTTTCTTCATTCTTGCGTCCCTTAACAATATCCTTCCACACAGAATAGCAAATTTTAATATTCCCATCCCATCTGTTCAGATCATCACAAGATGCTCACGATATCCAGGGTTCTTGACACATCCAGTGCTAGCCAGCGTTTCTAACCAGATATAAACTTAATTCATTATGTTCTCATCAAGACTCAAATTTTCCGAATTGTGTCATTTTTCCTTAATTTGAACTTACACATCATATCAGGTAACAGTCCACAATGATTTTCATCAGCAAGTTGATACACTATCTCCAAATGGATCTTTAAGATGAAACTCACTTTTCATCGAGTAAAAAATTTCCTGTAAACACAATCTCCATCCGACCATATGCAAGTTGATAAATAAATCTTTCACGAAGTCAATACAGGACATCATCAATGCCATTTACAGACAACAGTTATTCAAAAATGGGACACAGGAGAAAAACTAAAACTAGTCTATTTATTTCAGTTTCCTAATCAACTTATAATGGAAAAACAAACATGTGACGAGCTACCATAATTAAATAAAAATCACCATCCAAACCAGCATTTTATATCTCAGTTAGAATGGGTAAGGATCTTTACAAGATACAAACATGACGCTGATATCCAAAACAACTCAATAGAACATCATTTGAGAAATGGGATCCCAGAAGAAGTCCGTCTAGAGTAGTCCTCATATTCTGAACCAAAAAACTGCAGCAAGAAATACTCCTCATATGGAATCCGTTGTTGAAAGAAACGAAAAACAACTAATGCAAATGCAAGCATGGATAAAGGATTACAAAGCATTATTTGAGTTCCAACTGACCAGATGAAGAAGCCACAATAACCTGGATGCCGAATATATCTATAGATTCCATGAGTTACCAATTTATGATGGTCTTCACGATACCTTTTTATAAGATGAGTGAAGGCCCTACCAGCAGTTACTATAGCCAGCTTTCGTATAATTTCACCAATAACAACCAAAGCAAGGCCCACATCACTTATCCACCAGTGCTCCTTCAACCCCGGAAAGAAATAAATTTCAACAATGTATTCTAGTATCGAACAAATCATGGCCAGGATATAGTGTTTGCTTACTAAAAGAGACTTGAGAGTTACATTCATTTTCCCATGAATGGCCATTGCTAGAATGTACTCAGAAATATGAAAGAAGATTATAGCAAATAACATTTGTAACAACTGCCTACATGCCGTGTGGCCGAAAATTTCTGCCATATTTTGCAAAAGCAAATCAGGCAAATCTCGCTTCAGGAAATTTATAAATATCTCGGATAACAAGTCTACTCAAAGATGCGCTGAAATAAGTAACAATTGGTTTTTACTTCTGACCTGAAAAGTGTGCAATGCCGCAATATGTTAGTGACACAAAGCTCCATATTTCCATAGGGATGCTTATTTTGATGATGTTTGCAGCAGAAAGCACAATTAGGAGATGAAAATTATTAGTAAATTGCCCAACCCCATCACTTAACCAATGGTTACAGCGGAAGGAAATGAAATAACTGAGGTCCTTAGAACTTAAATGTTCATATTTCTTAGCTAGTATAAGAAATTAGCCATATTTATAACATTTTAAATTTTGTCTTGTTATTTTTTATTGAAATGATAAACAGAAAAAGGGTTTGAGATTGGCTTACAAGAACAATGCAATTCAAAATTGTAAGAGTACAGACTAAAAAGATCTAATATAAATAATTTGTTCCAACTTTGTCAATAAATCAAATAGCAAACCAGAATTGAACCTAGGGTTTATCAGCAGGTTTGAATTTAAACTCAAAGACAGTTAAATCCCCAATCGAAAATATACATACATATTACCTAAACATAAATGAACGAACGGAAAAAGGATAAACAACCAACTCACAATTAAAAGCTATCTTATGCGATCTTGGCAGTCAAAGATTACAAAGGCTGATTTCGCGATGTCAGGTCTATGCATCGAAGCTCTTTAAAGCATAAGCCTCAATATATAATCAAATCAAAATAATAGAAAAACCCTAAAAGGAGCCTAAAGAGAACAGTAGAAGGAGGAGGTGAAATGACGTTACAATCCCTAAAGGTAAATTTCATACACGTCCCTAACCTATACTCCTTTTGTATTTTTAACCTTATCATTTTTATGCTTGACGATGAACTCCTCAAAACTTTCAAAGATATATACAAAATAGCCATTACTCACGTAAATATTGAGGAGAAATGTCAAGGAACGAAGTTAGGGAAAGAAGTATAATAAATGGGTATTAAGTGCAAAACCTATTGATGGAGTTGCATTATAGTCACCCCTCTCTATTTTTAGTTTCATGTCGACTTGTCAAGTGATAGTCATTTCATTTCTTACACCTATGCATCCCCACCAAGATGTTTCTTTGTTCTAAACAAAGAAAAGTCAACAAATATAATAGATGGTGAAAAGACAATGAATTTGCAAATGTAAATAAGATTGGAGATTGAGAGAAATTGTTATTTTAACGGTTCAATCCAATCCTATGATATTTTTGTTTAAAGCTATAGACTAAAATAAATATCCTGAATTTTTATTCTTGGAATGTGAATTTTAAAGACTGCCATTTGAATTTTGCCTACAGTACATGAGTTGATAATTCAACCGTATAATATAACGTTTTAATAACTCCCTTCGCCGTTAAAAATTTCATCATCTTCCTCGTCAACATTCTTTAAAGTATGTTTGGTAAATATTTGTCAAACTTACAAGTCAAATATCATCTTTAAACCACGCATCGTTTAGAAGCTACAAATTTATATATTTATTCCACGCATTCAATAGGATTCAATGTTTATAAACATTTAACCACCACCGAATCCAGCACTTGCAGGCTAGAATAATTGTCAGATTAATTCTATAATATATTTTAGATAAGAAACATAAATCCACAAATGAAACCTCTTAATTGTTCCATGGTTCCAGGTTTCTTTATATGAGAAACATAAAATAGATGAGTCAAATGTAATAACACTAATGGAAGATGCACGTATAAATACGAATATAGGACTGATGATTAATGGAAGAAATATTTGTGGATTATTATAGTGATATTGTTTACTTTAGAGTCAAAGGGCAAATTGAACATTTAATGTAAGCTTAATGTAAAATTTGGACTGAAACCATCACATAGAACAGAAAAGGTTTACGGATAGTAATGCAAAGAAACAAATATTGGGGGATACTGATACCAGGAGACAAAAGTTGGGAATAGAAGTGCAAAGGGCTGTCACAATTTACCCTTCAAAATTTAACCCAGATAAACTTCCCCACTAGCTTTCCCCAATTTTCAGCTAAACTCAAATATGCCATTTTATTGCTTACAACAGATTTAGGCACAAATTACAGCTATCTTAAAAGAAAAGTCCACAAGTAAAACTAAAAATGTTTATCCGTGCAGAATTTTCAGGCTGACAGCCATCCACCTCTCTGCCATCGTAATCAAGGAACTTCAAAAGCCACTAAAGGCTTTCAGGGTTATGCTTCAAGTACAAACCCCTACCGACAACTAGGGTTGGGCGCGGGTTGGTTCGATTTTTTTCGGTTCCAGAAATTTTCGGATATTTAGTAAATGAAATCGNGTTGGGCGCGGGTTGGTTCGATTTTTTTCGGTTCCAGAAATTTTCGGATATTTAGTAAATGAAATCGTCAATTCCAGATATAGTTCTGGAACCGTTCGAGTTCGAGTTCGATTCGATTCGATTCTGTTCGATTCGATTCGATTCCGTACTATAATTAAATTTTTTAACATTTAGAATAATACTACATAAATATACATGAAAGTAGATACTAATACTAATAACAAAAAATAAATACAAATACTAAGTTCAATCTTAACTTTTACAAATTAACATAATCTAATTTAATAACATATAAATAACAAGTTGTTAAATACAAATACCAAAAAGTAAAACTTACTAGTAAAACTTCGGTGATTTATATCAATAATTCATTTGCTTCAAACCTTCAAGTCTACATAAAAAAATGAAATATAAATTAAAAATCATAGAAATAAAATATTTTAAAATATTGATAATACTTACCAACTATTTAATATAATTATCAGTTGCTTAACTTTCTATACCAGCTAATAAGAAACTACACAAAAAAATATTGAAAAAAAACACAAATAACAAACATAAATAAACTATAAATTGTTCAACTAATAAAATTTAATAACAAAAAAATTATTAATTTATTTAGAAAAAATAAATGAAATTGATTTATCTAAATTCGATTCTTATTCGATTTTTAATCTAGAACCGAGAACCGAACCAAACCATTCGATTCTCGATTCGAATACCCGTTCGGATATTTCATTTTTAAAAAATCGCTCAATTCGATTCAGTTCGGTTCCGATTCGAACATTTTGCCTAGCCCTACTGACAACTCACTCATGGGGCAGCGTGGGTAAATTTTTTTTTCTACTTTTTTTATTGAGGCGGATGTGAGAGGGTGTAGGTACAAAGGGTTTAATCCAGGCTTTCAAGTGACAAAACTTTCCTATAGCTAAAGGGTAATTTTAAATATCATATCCAGAACACAATTGAGAGAAACTAAAACCTCCAAAATACTTTAAACAATAGATAAGATGCAACATATCATACACAGTTTAACTCAAGCAGTGTGATGGCAAACAAACAGAAAATTAGTTCACAAATATAATACCACCACTAATGTCACATTTGCATTCCAAAACACAATTACCAATTTCATTACAGTACACACCACCAGCATCCAGCCAAGTTCTTCTCCATAACCACCATTGAGATCTACTAGAGTTTAGTAGGCATCCATTACCTATTTAACACTTATTGAAAATAAAACTAAACACGGCCACCATTTACCACCACCAAACCTAAGCAATAGAATCTAGTCAATCTAAGCCCTCTCACCCCTAATCCTACGAGCCAGCTGGATGTCCTTAGGCATGATAGTCACACGCTTGGCATGAATAGCACACAGGTTGGTGTCCTCAAAGAGACCAACAAGGTAAGCCTCTGCAGCCTCCTGAAGTGCTAAAACAGCATGGCTCTGGAAACGCAGATCAGTCTGCAACCACAGAACAAGCAATCAATCAAAAATGAGCTTAGCAGTAAATTAAGATCATACTATTTAAAATTTATAAGCAAAGTTTACATTATCAATGTACCTTGAAGTCCTGGGCAATTTCTCGAACAAGCCTCTGAAAAGGCAGCTTCCTAATCAACAATTCAGTACTCTTCTGATACTTGCGAATTTCACTGTATCATAACATTTATATAATAAGCATAAACCACCAGGACATCAACAGAAGTCTAAGTTGCCTGACAAGTAATTGAAGTAATGGAATACTTACCGAAGAGCAACGGTACCAGGGCGGTATCGGTGAGGCTTCTTCACTCCACCAGTGGTTGGGGCAGACTTACGGGCAGCCTATATAAAGAAACTATACTAGATCAAATTTGCCTAACAGAATGCACATAGATGCACAAATTAACAAATAGGCTAGCAAGCAACACATACCTTAGTAGCAAGTTGCTTCCTGGGAGCCTTTCCTCCGGTAGACTTACGAGCAGTTTGCTTGGTACGAGCCATCTACGCGCAATTACCATGAGAAAATCTCAATTGTAAAAATTTTCATAAAGAAACCCTAAAACTAAATGGCAAAGAGTAATCCATGAATTAAATTAGATTTCCATTACAATGCATCAAGTTTAAAATATCAAAAGGAATCTTGATTCAGAAGATAACTCCAGCTATATAGAATTTGACAGGAGCATGTAAAACATCAAGCATGATAGAAATTTTGCAATGTTAAACATCCCAAAAACTAGTCCTCTCAAGATCAATTTTAGATCCAAACTAAGGGGTGTCCTCTAATGAGATTTTGATGAATTTTGTGGATTTGAATATATTTTCACAAAATATATAAGAATCTCATTAAAAATGATGAAATTTCAAATAAGTTTGTTACATATATTTTTAAGTTTGAAATCCATCCAAATCTTTTAAAATCTCTCTGTTAATGAAATTCTTATAAATCCATGAGTAATTGAGATACCTAAATTTTATCTGAGTTTGTTATGTATATTTTTAAGTTCGATTGAAATCCATCCAAATCTTTTAAAATACCTCTATTAATGAATGTCATTAAAATTTATTAAAGTCTTTGAGGGACACCTGAATTTAGAACGACATCCCGTAGGCTAAGAGCCACTACTTTATTTTTTTCCTAGTGAGGGGAAAAGTAAAAATCATAAAATTGTCAAACAAAGAGACATTCATAAGATATCAACCAACTCAAAGCCACAAACCTAATTTCAACAGAACCCTGTAAAAAAAAAAAACTATGGGCACAAAAAAGAAATAGGAAAACAAAAAATCCGTAAAATCAAACAATTAGCACCCGTACATCGACAGAAAACACTAATCATCATCAAGTGAAAAAAAACCTTAAGCAGACATGAAATCATAAAATCATCATCGATCCAATCCGAATCTGCGTACATATACATGCATATATGTTTAAGAAAAGCTTTGTCAATTGAATTCAAATAAATTAATATCAAATTGAAATAAAGTATAGAAAAGGCCACTCACCTCTCGAACTGAAATCTCTCTCTCTCTCGCCTTCTTCTGGGCAGCGTTTGTAAAGTTCGAACCAGAAGGCGGATAACGTGTATATATAGGAGTAGAAGAGGTTGGATATTAATTAATTGTATGATCGACGGCGAAGATTTAATATCCCCGATGTGTCCCATATACAGATCCCACGGTCATTAATGCGCTAGGTTGTGTTTTCTCCACTGAAATTGACGGCCTCTATGTAAACTTAGTGGTGTGACGAGGATCGAGTAGTATCAAATCTTGATTCCTATTGGTTCAAAATTGTTAGCTTTGGAGTGTGTGTTTCTTCATTTGGTAAATTATTTGCACAGGATAATTAGCGCAAACATCCCTAACCTTTGCCCTTATTGTGGAATACACCCCTATTCTTTCATTTTAGTGGAAAATCCCCTATATGACATTTTCTGTAAAAATGACATTTTCTCAATAAAGCATTAAGAAACGACGAATATACACTCATTTTTAAATAAAACAAAAAGTAAAGAAGAAAATATAAATAATTAATTGCAAATATAGTCTCATTTAAAAAAAAAACCGAATTCCAAATAAATAATTATTAAAAAAATTAAATAGACATGATAAGTGAGTTTTTATATTTTATATAAAATATAAAATCAAACAAATAAATCTTTTACTATATTTTATTTCTTTTATTTGTAATATTTTCGACGTATAAGTTAATTTTTATCTTCTATTTCATCAATAATATCATAAATTATGTTATCGATGATTATCAATAGTTCTTTGATCGCTAATGGTCGACGAAGAAACAATTGATATTAGTGACCCAAACTTCTCTTTTTTTATCAAAGAACTATTGATAATCTTCGATAATATAATTGATGATATTGTCGTCATTTATTTGATTTACATACATATAATATATACTAATTACAAATAAATTCATTGAAAATAAAATAGTAGATAAAAATTAACTTATACGTCGATAATATTATAAATAAAAGTTTTAAAAATTTTCTTATTTAAATTTTTAAATAAAATATAAAAAATTTATAAGTCCATTTAATTTTTTAGTTATTTATTTGGGATTCGTTTGTATTTTTTAAAAAAAATTGGGACTACAGTTACAATTAATTCTTTAATTTTTTCTTTTCTTTTTGTTTTGTTTAAAGAGAATGATATATTTGTTATTTTATGAGGCTTTATTGAGAAATGGAAGAAAATATTTTATTCCACAAAGAACATGTCATATAGGGAGGTTTTCTGTCGAAATGAAGGTATATGAGGGTATTACATAAAAAAAGCAAAGGTTAGGGGTGATTTGTGCCAATTGCCAATAATTTGAATTCTTGTCCAAAAGAAAAATGGGTGCCGCTATGTTAATATTGATTTTCTAGGCATTTAAGTGTTTTTAGAAGAGAGTTTTTCCAATGAAAAATAATTTTCGATGAATGTGTTGTTAAAACATAAAGAAATTTTATGAAAATGATCATGAAAAAAATTAATTTAAAAATATTTTTGTTTCTATATTTTTCTTGACTTTCATTTTTTTCCTTTTGTATTGATAATTTACAAATGCATATTTTACTACATATGATCTAGAATTTGTTGAATTTTGGCATTAAGATGGATCTTTAGTCACCTAAATAACATACGGTTTATTTAGCCTCAATTTGTCTCCCATTATTTCAATTTTTTTTTTCTACATACTCATTTTCAATTATACATTCACACAATAAAATATTTTACACAAACCCAAATTTTTTCATATATTTTAATCACACATTTTTCGAAAAAATAACTATTTAAAACAATTTTTTCCTAAAAAAAGACCACCAAACATGGGCAAAGATGGTAGTAGAAAATGTCAAAATTTTATTATTAAACAAAAATAGTTAATAATATATTTGACAGAAATTGACCCGTCGCTTAAACCATTGGATCACCGATCGAACCAATGGCACGAGACCCATTGCATTATCCAGATCGAATCTGACAACTATGACTAATAACGTGTCCCTCCCCAATTATTGATGCTCAAAGAAGTGTAACATATATATGTCTAATGCTGTCTTTCTGAAATAAGCCCACATTTCTTTTACAGTTATTTGTATAGGTACACTATTATATGTTCTAATTACAGAATTTTCTCATTTGGTTATAGTACTGGGTATGTCTTGAGGTTTACAGTTATTTAATTCTAAAATTAATCATCTATCGCTTGCTATTTAATTATATGCTTCCTGATATTCCTTGTTCTATGATTGTGAATCTGCTATCATATTAAAGGCATGTCTGTTGGAGATTTTCATCAAATTTTGAGTAATAATCCAACCATTAAAGTCATCAAGTGGGGGGCACCTTAGAGAGGAGGAGTCAAATATGGTTGGCTGCTTTGCTGGGTAACGAACGGAAAATCAATTCTAATTTGTTTCAATATTTCTCCCAGACAAAGCCTAACATACTAATATTTTGGCTTCTAAATTTTCTCTATGAAGTCATTTTACTCTTACTATTATTAATCCTAAATGAGTTTGTTGAAGATTTTCATTAACAATTTCTTTATAAGATCATTTTTCTATTAAATCTAGGGATACAAATTGATCTTCATGTGTACAAGTGTTTCACCACAATGTTGATATATTAAGGACTTACTAAATATATTCCCTTTTTTATACATGTCTAAAGCTTTTACTAATTTTAATTTATTTTGTCTAAAAATTTCTATATGTTCTATTATATCTATTAAGGATTATAATCTTGTTTCGAATTTCATTTTTCTACTTAAATGTCATTAGTAAATGATTACCTACTAGCCTACTACTACTAGCTACAATTTGCTTTCATGTATAAATTCACTTAGTCTTTATAAACTTACCAGATTTTTTGACTTTTCCTAAATCTAATTTTTTCTAGCTTCTTTATTAAATTATCTAAGTCTTGTCTTGTATTTGTTGACTTTTCTTTTTCTAATATTTAAATTTACTTTCTAATTTTTCTAAGTTAAGACCAATATATATTTCTCTTATATTATAAAATTTCTTTTTTAATATTTCATTATATTTGGTTTTTAATATAGCTAAATTATTTTCTATAGTTTTTATATTTTTGTTTATAGTTTCTAATAAGGTCTCTATCTTTTTATTTGAATTGCTTATTTCTAAGTTTTCTCCTAAATTTACAAGTAAATCTACAATACTATTTAACTGTTTATCTTTAGAATGTAAAATGTGTTTAAAATTTTTATCAAAGTTACAAACTAAAGAGGCCATATCTAAACTATCTTTTCTTTTAAAATTTTCAAGTTCTAAATTTAGGTAATCTATTTTTCTCATAAACTAAATATTTTAAACTAAGAAAGAGCTCTGATACTAAATCGGGATGTTTCTTAGGAAGACTGGACCGGCTTGCTAAGAGTCTTGTTTTAAGAAAAAATAGTTATCTTTCTTTTTATTATGTTGTTATTATTTTTATCTTCTTTTGCAATTTTTATTTCTTTCCGTCTTCTTGTTTAATCTTCAGGATCTTTATCAAGAGACTATGACACTAAGAGATAGAACGCTCAGTGATTTGTCTCTTGATCCGTAAAGGAGTCACCTCTATTTCTATCTAATGTGGATAATATATGGCTTCTATAACAACTTTTCTACCAATTTCTCGATTTTCCAAACAAATATTAATAAATTCATTAAAATTTTCTAATGAACAACAAAGCAAAGTAGATGAAGTAATTTGTCTGGCATAAAATATAAAGACTTGAAACAATATTTTTGTAATGGCCTTAGAGTACTTTATTGTTTAGCAAATAATTTCTTGAGCTCTTTTTCTTTTAACTCTCTCCTAGCTTTTTTCTTGACCTTCTAAAAAAGATTTAAGAATGTAACAAAAGAGATTTTCATCATGAGTCCATGATCGACACACACTCCTAAACCAAATCGACTTCTCTATAGAGAAAGACTTATGACATCCAATGTCATTGTTCTCTAGTTTTATCGACATCTCAATTTGTACGTGAAAAATCTCAAGGGTCCCTGTTTGGTAGTGATTTTAATATAAGTCAAAGTCAATAATCAATTTTTCATCAACTTTAATCAAAATTTATTAAAATTTTGATTTTAATCCCCACCAAACAGAGGCATAATAAAGGATCCCACTAAACCAACACAACACCAAGTACCCCTCACCCAACTAGCCCACCCTACCTCTATATTGAAATCAAACTATGTTCAAGTTGAAGAACATGTGTGTTTGATAAGTAATATTGGACTAGATTCATTTAGGACCTATTTTAATAATTTTTTTTATTATACAAAATCATAATCGACACAAGAATTTGATTCTTTTTACAAACGGGAAAACAAACACGTCTTGTCTCTTTCCATCTCCCTCTCTCTTCAAAATATAAATGCGTCTAGTGCACTCTCTTCCTCATTTCCACATAACAAACAACCAGGAATATGTTCTTGCTGTCTAAGAGAAAGATTATCAAAACTTACCGGTTCAACAAAGAATATTTATTCAACTTCTTCTTCTTCACTTTCTACTTCAACTGTTTAATTATTCTTCCGCTTCTTTTTCAACACGTACATCCCTGAGTCCTCGAGTCGGGCATTATGGGATCACTTCTGACTATGGATTATTCGTTTTCTTTCACAAATCTATGAATTAATGGATTGAAAAAGAGCATATTCATTGCTTTTGTTGCAAGGAATTGAGATGAAGATTCTGTAAATAGGAAGAAGAAGGTAAGAAGATTAGCGTCTGAATAGGCTTTTGTATTTTCAAATAATTAAGAAAATTTTCAAATATTATGTTAGGTATTTTTTTCCACTAACAAACAACCAGGAATATGTTACGAATAGTTATGTAAATGAAGTATTTCTCATTGATTTCATTGGAGCATACAATGGTGTTTATATTATATCTAGGACGCGTCTATAAAGGTAAGAAACTATTCTACGAGCATGAAAATCCGTAATGCCCAACTTTTGAATGAAATAATGGAAAAGATCCTTCCCGAGGACCTTAATGAAAATATAAGCCAATTGAAGTCTAGTAAAAATATGCGGAGGAAGGATCCATTCAGAAATGTATTTCTCTCGTACGGAATGATAGTCAATTTCAATGTATTTGGTACTCGAAAAATGGGATTGCAATTGATGTGGAGAGCAGCCTCATTGTCACAATAGAGCAAAATACGCAATGGATGTATAACATCAAGATCACACAGAAGAGATTTAAGCCAGACAAGTTCACATGTGGTCATGGCCATTAAACGGTACTCAGCTTCTGTAGATGAACAAGAAACAACAGACAATCTCTTTGTAGCCAAGAGATGGGACTAGTGCTAAGTGTGATGAAAAAACAGTGCTTTGACAGATGAATGAGAAACAACACATTGTTTCTTTGTAGCCAAGAGATTAGACTAGTGCTAAGTGCAATGAAAAATCCAGTGGTGGAGCGACAAGCGATAAGACGACTAGCCCAATCAAAATTAGAGTAGGCAAAAAGACGAAAATCACAATGTGTAGAATAGAGAAGCCCATGTTCGGAGATCCTTTCAAGTATCGTAGAAGATGAAGTGTAGCTTGGCAATGTGAATCTCGTGGGTTCTGCTTGAATTGACTCAACAAGTTCACAGAAAAGAAGATATCAAGGCAAGAAATAGTGAGGTACAGAAGTCGACCTACTAATCGCATGTATAAGCTGGGATCAAAGAGTAAAGCATCATCATCAAGAGCGAGTTTCAAATTCTAGTCCATGGGAAAAGAGGCAAGTCGTGAACCCAAATTGCCAGAGTCTGCGAGAATATCCAAGGCATAATTTATCCGATTGACGAAAATCCCAAGTGGCGACCGAGCAACTTCAAGGCCAAGGAAGTACTTCACGGTACCTAAATTCTTAATTTTAAAACAATCATCAATGGAGGTTTTGAGGATAATGATGACTGAGAGATCAATGTCTGCAACCAAAATTTCGTCAACATAAACTAGGGCCATGGTAAAGGAGGAGTCAATAGTACGAGTAAAGAATGAGTGATCAGTTACAGATTGAGTAAAACCATCAAACAATAATACATAGAGTTTTGAGTACCAATTATGTGAGGTTTGCATAAGACCATAAAGATACTTTAGTAAGTGACAGACACAAGTCTCCCATTTTCATGAAAAGCATGCATATGTTCGACTTTTGATAAAAAAATAATTTATATATTAAGCATGTAAAAACAAGATTTAAGTGAATATTCATGATCTATTTCTAACAACTTTATTTATTTAAATAAAATCGTTAATGGCGCTAAGTGACAAGAAGAAGAAAATTTCCAAATGAATAAAAAAAAATTAGATACTTTTATTAAGAGTTGAGTTTCATCTTAACATGTAAGATAAAGCTGAGTACTTCAAGCATTTATATGTTTGTTATTTCTCTTATCTATATTCTATATATACTATAATATGCACTGTCTTTGACTTTATGACCAATCAATTTACTGTTTGAATTTAATGGACTCTCATACTATAAAGAGTTGTGATTCAATCTTAAAATGTCATCCTTGCTAAAAAGAGCAACATTAGCGTTTTATACTTAATCGATGTAAGATTTATTCATCAAGAACTTTAGTGTTTTTAAATTCTTACAAGTACTTTGTCTAGAAAATGTGTGTTAGAATTTGAGTGTATCTCGAATTCCTTGTTGAAATAATTGAAATTTTTTAATTGAAGTGCACATCAAGAAGAATTCAGTTGGGAATGCTATTTGAGTCTTATGTCAAGTTGAAGTTTTATTTTGGAAGCCCATTCGGAGTTGTAATTTGTTTTGGACTCG
>CAIGRT010098528.1:0-12711 GCA_903798405.1 Fraxinus platypoda | reverse complement strand
CTGCAACGGGAATAGGAAACAATGATAAAAAATAGGTTGGAAGCATTTTGACATAAACTTCAAGTTGTTCAGACTAATACACCAATCTTAGAGGTCTAGTGAAACTAAGCTTTTTCTAGTACCTCCAGACATGTTAATTTTGATCAACCTCCCCTTCTTTAACATGTTCTATACAATCGGGATTGCATCATTCAAGAATGGAAGCTTCTTTGGGTCTACACAAGACACACCCAACCATCGAAGTTGTTCTTCCTTTAATCTATTCTCAATTGTTCCCACCGATCTGTTCTAAAGTGGCCTGGTGCAGCAAAATTTCTGGTCGAATCCGTCCCATGCATTACATCATTATCATTATTAATAATCAAATCTAAATTCTCTTTCGATTCTTTATTTTGAATCTAGAATCATCTTTATCCTAATGGATCAAAACACGAGTACAACAATATTTTATGTATTCAATCATATTTCTACTCGTATGAAATCCTTATAAATACTCCAAACTCATCCCCCATCCCACCATTTTTTTTTTTGTCAGAAGATGGCTGTCCTGAAGCTTCCAACACATCTCCTATGTGTATTTAGGTTTTACTGCGAAATAGCACCACCTTGTGTCTTTTCTCAATTAATCTCCTTGCTTATTGGATATAGGAATTACCTGAGCAAAGTTTTCATTGGTGATTTTCCAACATAACAATCTGACAGCTTTCTTTTACCACCTACGTAGGCAAACACCTCTTACGATAATGAGAAAGGTTTTTTTGCACAGAACTTGCACCATTACTTGATCTACTTCAGAATTTAACGCAGCTAATAAGAGAAAAATCCCTTCATCTTCAAGGAAACGTCAGCAACAGATTCAATCAAGATTTTTGTATGGTAGTTCAATTCCAGCCACAATGTTTCCAGAGTGTTGTAACACTTGGTCACAGATAATGACCTTGCTTCGTAGAGTGAATATGATTCATTAAGTTATGATGCACCAACACGGACACGTGTGTTCAACAAGACACGCCTCGGATACGACGACACGCAATTTTTCAAAAAAATATTGACACGACACGTTATCGATTCATTGATTAAATCCTTTAAAATTCTTCATTTATATTACATAAATTTTGTTTTATACTCATTATTTTTTCTTGTTGAAATCTTTTAAATTTAAAAAAGTACCTATTTGCTATTTGATAAAAAATATATATAATATTTTTGATAAAAAAAAAATTAGAAAAATGGCCATAGTAGACTCGTAGAGTGTCAGAGGCATGTCGGTATCCGACACGTGTCGAACATAGACACGTTACCTTAATTGAAGTGTTCGTGCATCACATGCATTCTTATATCTCTACGTTGGACAAATAAATCACCTCAATCACCATAGCTCTAGAAAGGAGTGGTTTATTGATTACAGTTGCTTCGACTTGTGAGCAATTTGTAGATACCGATGGAAAATCAATAGTCACTCAAAACAAGTACATGTTCGAGAATTGGTCGAAGGAGTCAAAAGCTTCCCATTTTCCCCATTAAAAGCTGTCTTCCTCTTTCTTATGATGAATTACTTGGTGGGTTAAGACCACTCGTGAAAGTTTTGGCCATTAAGTTTGCCGGTCATGACCTGGAAGCAAGGGTTTTAAGTAGGAAAAAGAGAAGTCAAGGTTGCAGGTTGGATCTTTATTATGAAGAAGATGAATCAGCCCTAATTCCAGACAAAAGTGATAAATGGTGACAAGGGCTTGGGTAAGGGAGTCTGGAAATCAATTCTGGGAATTGAAGTCCAGAAATCTAAGAGAAGATAGTGGGAAATTGATGCCATTTCACAGGAAAAGTTAGGAGGAAAAGAATCAACAACGAAGCCAGAAGAAGGCGATCATAGCCACCAGATTCCAGCAAGAACAGACCAGAAAAACTCTAGAAAAAGACTCTCACTGCTCTGCCACCATGTTGAGAAATCCGAATTTCATTCACACGATTATTGACATTAGAATTGGGATATTAATACAGCTATGAGAATCTAAAACGAACAAAAACCCCTATTCTAGGAGAAATTGCAGTCTCTACATGATATATTACAATGAGGAGAGAATCACAATAGAAAACCAGAATCCCCTTAACAAATGATGACTTTCACAGCATTACTATAACAAACTCAGACCACATAAAAAAAATCATCTAACCTCAAGTTAAACCAGAAAAGACAATTTGCCTTCCAAATGGTTTTCCCCAAAGGAAATAATAGTAAATGAAATATCCATCGCTCAGTAGCACCATTATATAGGAAAAAGGATACTTGAACTCCACGAAATATACAAATGTCTAGGTAAAGTGAACCTTTTCTTTTAATTATTACTAGGAAAGTAAAATGGGAAGTACAATGTAGTTGCTAAAAGAAAATTTGAGATTTTGGAATAACTTTTCGACTTTCAATTCTAGAAATAACATTTAACACAAATAAAAGTAAATAATGTAATAAACTTCAAGAAAAAGGAAGTACAAGACCTGTAACAATCGATTCATTGGAACCGCTCGCTTTAGATCCCAAATGATTTCTGAAGTTGCATTCAGCTGACTGCGAGTAAGGGAATATGGAAGAGCCTCCACGAATTTTTTGGTCATACAGGACCATTCTTCCATAATCGTTGAGTTCAACTCAGGCTTCCTGTACTTATCAAGTAATCCATCCTTCTCTATCTTTGTACCAAGACCCTCAAGCATTTGAAATAACCTTCCCAACTGAAAAGGAAGAAAAGAAGTGAGAAGGAAAAAATTATAATAGTCCGATAAACAAGTTCCCCAAGAAAAAATGATGTATATCATTTGCAGCATCAGAAATTCAATCGTAAATAGGCTTTCATTGAATGCATTAAATTAATAACAATGAACAGCTTTCGCGTAGAAGCTAGTAATCTTTAGGACAAGAGAAAAGTTATCCGTCTAAGAAAAGCCAAGTCTAGGTAAACACATCATCAGCTTAGCGTGGTGTAAAACACCATCTACTGCTATCTTTGCTAATCAAGTGCCCCATATATTTATATCAAAGAGAAGAAATAATCTTTGTACTAGACAATTTGAAGAGAAGAATATAGTATTTGTTCCTAAGAACACAAGGTATTAGCAATCTAGCTTGTTAAACTAATTCCCTGATCTCTTTCGCCATGTCTCTTCCTCCATTTAAAGTGAATATACTTAGCCCTTAACTGACAATCATTATTTTGAACTTTTTTTTTTACATACTCATTTTTAATCGCATTCAAGCAATAAAATATTCTGCATGTAAACCCAAAATTTTTCCATACTTTCTAACCACACATTCTTTTAAAAATCACTATTCAAAACTCTATTTTCCTCAAATAATGGTTGTCAAACAGGGGCTTAGTTTACTCCAGGGAAGTAGTTAAATAAAATAAATAGCCCCAAAAGAAGGTTTGGAAAAAGGGTCCTTTTGGACCCCAAGAAAACACATAACAAAACATATCCAATCCCTAGTATTTTTATGAGGGGAACGCCAAGGAATAGGATAGACTATACTTAATTGATTATGATATTCAAAGATTTAATTTTTGGATTTTTACTAAGAAGCTTTAGTTAAAGGCATTCCTTCATACAGCCCTCACTTCCTTATTATGAAGTTCATAAAAAAAAACTAAGATTTTCGACAGCCATTAATGCACTGAATATCAAGAACTATAGAGATATAATTAGTTCCTGCAGTAATTCAATTTTTTTGTCAGGTTTGGTCCTATATGGATGTGTGCTCCTATGCCAATATGGAATTGATGAAGAAAATATAACAGAGTACAAAAATCAAGGTCATTAACGAGATGTGGAGATGAAGAGAGATAAGAGAGCTGTGATAGGTTGTAGAAGTGGAAACCAGATTAATTGTGGGTCAAGGAATGGGAAGAGAGAACTAAGACAGAGGTATTAACAATATCTCAGTGTGCCAAAGTAAAACAAATTCCTCCAAAAAAAAATATTCATAATTAGGACATCAAATTTAACAGAAAGGTAAATAGAGGAATAAAGCAAAAGCGTGGAAGGAATTAATTGAAAAAACAAGCATATGCCATCATTACCTGAAGATAAAAGAACTCATCAAATATAAGCCTTTTTCGAGCTAAATCGGCCTCGTTTAAATTTTTTGGCTGGTGAATGCCAATATATGCCTACATTTGGACCAAAAAAAAAAAACTCATATTTCTGCCCATAAATGAACATGGAGTATGAAATATTCACAAAACCTTCATTATGAGTTTTGATATGATACAATCAAGCTGCTGGAAGTTACAAAATTGCAATGTTATATAAGATAATCCTGGGCAGTAAATTTCTGTATACGGTGATAGTTACATTCCTATTATTTAATTATCTTATATAATCTTATATATTGAAGTGCAATTTGAAAGTAAAAAGTCGGGGCTGCAACTTGTAACTGTAGCTGCTCTCCCAGATGCCCAAATGAGGAGAGAGATAAAAATTAAAAGATTTAATTAATCGAAGAATGTCCAGAATGGAATAACAAATTCATGGATAACTATGTCCATATTAATTAATTTATCATGTTAATTAGACCTTTTTTATTTCCAATTCTATTATCTGAACAAGAACATGTTTTAAATTAAAAAGGCAAATACCTTGATTATTTTTTAGCGCATGAAGTCATAGTTGAAATAAGAAAATATGTGCATTTTGATTAATTAATCAAGAAAAAAAAATGGTCATGTTCAAACTGGATGGATAGAAACTGGAAGTGCAAAAAATTCAAGAACTTCTTGACTCATTATTTTGGAAAGCATTAGTACGTTCTTCCTGTTTCTTTCAAGTAGCAAGGAGGAATGTACGAGTTTCTTTTCCTTTATAAATAGATAAACAGCTGAAAGGAAGGGCTCTGTTATCCTTATCATCTAAGAGCATTTCTTTAGTCATATTTGATTCTTCCCCTTTATTCTATACTAGAGCAAAATACTTTTGATCCATCCATTTTGAATATGCGCTTTTTCCATATCCTACATAAGAATGTCTCAATTTGCCTACTCAGATCATTTTATTGAAGAGGACTATTATAGGATTTTCCAAAGTCCTTTTAAATTCTGAAAAAAATCCACCACTAGTACAAAGGACAGATTGATGGTTATTTCTTTACGTAGGCCCCGTCGAAAACAATAAATAAAAATTAATATAAGGGCAACTAAAATAGCTCTAAGAATGATAGCAGTAATTGCTCCGAACGGGAGAAGGGAAACTAAGATAGTTATATAATGATTGGAAAACCTAGTCATCCATCATTGCTTAGACAAAAAAGAAAATATTATATGATAGTTTACTTACATCTGAAAGACACAAAAGTCTGAAATCCTGAGTGACATCTTTAGGTATAGGGTCAAGATTGTGTGGCAGTGTCTTTAGAGCTCTGAAAAATGTCAAATCACACTGCATTAGAATGTGAACACATAAGATAAGACAAGAGAGAGATTTAGAATTAAATACAACGAAATGCATTATGTATGCCAAATTTACAATCTAAATGAAGAAGTAAAAGATATAATGGTACATCAAATTTACGCACAACATTGCCATGTAGACTGACCAGACAGAATTTCAGTAAGAGAATGGAAGCCAGTAAATTCTTACATGTTCTACCTCTGAATGTATATACATAACTTCTCCTCTTTTTACTTCACATTTTACAAGAACAAGACAAGTTAAATCTTCAATTCTGCCTAAAACAGTGTGTTCACCTCTCCATGCATCAGTAAATGCCTTGCTCTTATAATACAATTTAATTTGTGGACATGATCAAATTAGATGCGCTGCTTTTCCATTTGAGAAGTCCTAAACTAATATGTAGCTTGCAGAAAGTACATTAATGCAATCTTGAAACTCTCTCCCCATACTATTACTTGTTAAAACAACAGAGACCCAATCTGTTTACTTATTCGTCATTTAGATATAAGATTGGATACCTATGAACCCTTTGTTGACTGAATGAAAAACGAGAAAAATATAAATCATGGTAAACAATCCACTCTAAAAAAAAGAGGATAGAAAAGGCATGAACTTAAAATTGTTTACAGCCATTATTTGTTGACAAATAAAGAGGTTTACAATTCAAGATGACTTATAAAGAATATTTTATTTGCAGTGACGACAAGATGCAGACCTATACAAGATGTGCAAACATAATACTAAAGGGACTAATTATCAACTCGAATACAGTAGTCATGGCACAAGGCAGAAATGACCTGGTTTTTGTTGCATGACGAGTGAACATTTTTATCTAACAAGATAAAAGATATGAACCGTGAGAGAGAGAGAGAGAGAGAACAAGGAAAAGGAAAAGGAGGAGAAGAAAAGGGTAGAAATAGCAGTCTCAGTCCATTATGAATTAGTTAACCAATGAGACCAAGTTTCAGGAAACAGACCTTGAAATGATATCCCTAAGAAAATCTGGGTTTAGTCCTTTTTTCGAAGGATATATTGGATATGGCCTCCCTTTTGAATACACAGATGAATCTTCTTCGTCTTTGAGCACATCAATATTGTATTCCCTCATTTCAAAGTGATCTTTACAACGCATTGTCCGCACCTTTTAAAAATCCACAGCTATGAGTAAATTTTGCACAAAAAGCATTTCAAACAATCAAAATATCCAAAGCCTCACCTAACAGAAGTTAAAGAAATGAAGGAAAAAATGAAAAGGTAACATCCTAAAAAGCTACTTCCTGCTACAACGAACTGAAGAAGGCTATCAACTATGCGCAAGTGTCTAGGTATGTATGGAAAAAAAACAATATATGAAATTTACTGTAACATGATGAGTACCCAAGTCAATCCACTAAAATGAGGATTGCTAGCAAATTAAAAGTTGAAAAATGATCTTGAATAGTAGAAAATCATTAACACCATTACACCAGTACTTCCTTCATATACTAGGCTGGATTCAGCCACCCAAGTTGCTGCTTTTGGCTGCATTCAACTGGCTTGTATGCAAGTTATAGTGATACATACATTGTGCCAATTCTTCCATCTCCCTTTACAAAGGTACAGGAAAAACAATTTGTTACGTCCCCATTCTGATACCACCATTACCACAGCTATTTGGTAACACTTGAGTTGTCCACATCATTTAAATAAATTTGTCGTCTCAAATGCCACTACCAATCATAGATTAGAGCCCAAATTTTTCCCAAATTACAAATGGTAAATAAGCATTAAGAGAGTGTATCAACCACCAAACAATTCATCAACTTCATAATCTAACACTTCGTAGATCAACAGATCAATCCCTTGCTTGTTTGCTAAAGAGGCTGATTCCGAACCGTAGTACAGTACGTACCTCAGCGCCTAGAAGAAAGCTTTCACTGACTTTGTTTTACTATACAAAGAAATTCCCATTGAGAGCGAACTAAAGGAATGGACGGGATCAGGATGCGATCGACCTTTACCTTAGCAGTAATAGAGATAGCATAGCTGTAGACAGGGGCAGGGCCCGAGATATATTATTTTAGAGACAAATTGATACAACAACAGATTTCAGTAATGCATACATTTGTTATTATTCTGCATCCTAAGAGGCTGATTCCGAACCGTAGTATAGAGTAAATTCGATACAGAAGGAACTAATCATGTAAAAGTATTATCAGAAAAAACAAGTGTCAACAATACTTGAACAGCATTAAGTAATTAAGTATAGCGACCCCACCTTACCACTAACACACACAAGATCTCCTTCCTTGTGCTTTTCCTGAAGACTTCGGAGGAAAGGTTGACATGTGAAGCGGGCACCACGAAAAAATTTCTTTAAATGCAAATAATTTTTTCTTCTCTTGCTTTCGGCTTCGTTATCCACGCACTTGAAATTTGCCTCAATATCTGCAACCTCACAAGCCACAACAACTTCCAGAAACGAAAAAGAAAAACTAGCTCGAATTCCCCTGTAGAAAAAAAAATGTTGATTAAAATCAAAAGTCAAGATATTTAATCAGTGAAATTTTCCAAAGAACTTGAGCCAACCCGCAATGAATAGGGAAGNCTATCATATAGTTAGAAAGAAAAAAAATTAGTGACCAACATAGAACTTTTACAAAATTACAAGACCTAAGAAGAATTCTCTCCTGAAGAACATTGCGAGAGAGAGAGAGAGAGAGAGAATTTGCATTTATTTAGAGGAGAAGTTAATGCAAAAACATTATTTTGCCATATGTCCTTTCTTGTGTTGTTTAATAATTACCTTATTACTGATATTTTTAGATAGCATTACTTTAATGGTATAAGGGTAAATTGCATAAATAGTCCCCAATGTCAGATCCCTTTCGCACTTTAGAACAAAAGATGCCAAAAAATGAATCGCTGGGAAGTGAAATGCCAAGAAAAGAAGGTTGGGGCTAAAAAAGCAAAAGGGAACAAAAGCGCAGGACTATTCTACAATGTATAACAATAAAATAAATTTTAAGGACTAATTTACAAGATTTAACTTCGAGAGTAGATAAGAGTGAAAGCAAAGTAGTTAAAAGCGAATGCCAATGATCCAGCTCAAATAATTGCAGCAGCGTCTACAAAGTTTTGACAACTAATATTTCGAAAACCCTTGTTCAATCCTTCAATGACTCTTTAAATATCTTGCAGTGAAGTATCCCCCATAAAGGGATTTGAACCAGTTGATAAGACATCTGTGGCACCAAGTTAATTCATGTCCCTGGCATTTTGTATCCCATTATAAAGAAATATGTCTACACATTTGGAGATCTTGTCATGTCCATAGTTGAGCTTCTTATACTCCAGCTACACAAGCAGTACTTTCTTTGTGCCTGCCCAGGTTTCTACTTATAAGTTCTATCCAAAGTAGATCGTAAAGTATATTCATAGAATAGAAAATAAGTAGCAGATCTATGTGATGAGCTTTGTAGAAGAAGTATTAGATTCACAAAGATATTTGAAATACCATGTCCAGAATGTGCTTGTTGTGAAATCATGAGCTAGTGCGTGGTTGTACCTGCCTAGGTACGTGCAAATATGTTGCAGAAGTTGAAATTATAGAACTTGATTCAGAGAATGGAGAAGGACAAGATCCACACGATGACCTCTAGATCAATCCCACTTTTTTTTACATGATGACCTTTTGTATCAATACCATTGTCTTTCTTTGATAACAATGGAATATATATCACTTGTTTTCTACTGGCAAATCCAAAAATTAACCTGAATCTGGATCTACATGCCAACCTTGACAGTCATCCCAAATAAGTAATTCTTTTTGTGAAATTTCAATTCAAGATATTCTCATTTTTAGGTCAACATTTGAACTCTAAGGACAAATTGAGAATTCACTTACACGTTAAAAACCACTTAATCAATAAATGCTGGAAAATGAGCATTGAAGAACTTAAAACATTACGTGCATCTGTCCTTTCTGTGAAGCAAAGACAGTCATAATTGATATCTGCAAGCATACTTTAGGTTAAGAGTTGAGACTAAAATCACGAATTCTTATTCTAAGTTGCATTAAGTATAGGTGTGGGTTTAGACCATAATGGAAAGAGAGGATTGATAGCCCGCACCTAATAGGTAAGCAAATGAATCTAGACACCCATCATTTGCTGCATTCTGAAGTATCCAAGTGTGTTTGATGAGGAAACAGGAAGGAATTTGGGGGAAGACTATAAATTAGTAATAGGTGTTATTATTACAATAAATTATGATATGTTGGGATTCTTACATGTGGTATTTTTCCTATTTGTGAATTTCATTTATTTTCTAGGATACGACTCTTGCCAAGGCCCATATATAAGCTCCATATTTAAGGTTTTGAGAACGCCCTCTCAATGTATTGAATAATTGAAATTGTCAAGTTTAATCTCTCAGGTTAATTTAGGAGTAGATTTTAGGTTAGTACATCAAGGTTAGTTCTTTCATTTGTGAGAGAATTTGTCATAAACTCGTACACTTCTCCATCTTTCAGGCGTAAGTTGTCCTTTGGACCTATATATGTGGTTAAAGGCAAAACAAGCGGGAGGTTTGAGCATATCTTCCAAGTCGTACCAAAATCAACAGAAAGTTCATTATTTCCAAGTAGATCATAGATGAAATAAAAGATAAAGATGTTATATCTGATAGCACGATCAAAAACACATATCCCATAGAAAAGTGGATGACATAAATAAACTTAGAAGATGTTGATCTCAAGGAGATAAAAAAAAAGTTATTTTCAGAATAATATAATGTTGACCTTGAGGATATGATTTTCCCAACAAAAATCAAGTATTGTCCATCATCAATTTCCACCTCAGCATTTTGTAGATCAGCATAGGTGCGGGGAAAGTGGTGTAGTAATTTCCGCAACTACAAGTAAACAAGCAGATCCATTACAATTCACATCTAAAGTTAACTGTCGGAATCTCCAAATAATCTTTTGATAGCGCACCGTATGAAAACCAGAATTCTCCAGCTGACTAAGCTGCCGTTTACTCAGCCCATATATGCAGCCGATAGATTTATCAAGAATTTCTGCTACAGATATAGTGGTTTGCTGGGTCTGAGGACTGGAACTGCTGCAAGGTTCACCCCTAGGGTGATGTAAATCGTTTCCCACTTCTGTTTCCAAAGATGGTGACCGAGAATACATAGGAGATTCCTTGAATTTTTCTTCCAGGAGATAAGAACTGTTTACATTTGAAATCTCTGCATATAGAGAATCTGTTGGTCCGTACATACAATTTGGATTGACCCAGTTTGCATCAACAGGACTAGGAAGATATCCCTCTAGAATTTCAGGTGCCAGAGGTTTGCTGCTTCCAGAAGAGTGTATGGTTCCATCATACAACTCCACAGTTGGGAAATATCCCATAGTGATGGAAGGAAATTGTTTGCATGCCAAGGAGACATCAAATTCAGTATTTTCACGAAACTTTTCTCTAGCTCTCGCATTGTCAATTAAGTCATCTAGACCATTGTAACCCATCAAGACTGATTCCTACAAACAAATCAAGTTTCAACCATGTGAAAACTTCTCAAGTGCAAGAAAATATCATTATTCATACTTAGGAACGAAGCACCATGATAATTCAAAAGCTAAAGCTAGACAGAAAATGAAAATAAACAGAAGGTGTACAATCATCATATAATGGTTAAAACAAGCACTTGAACAAGTAATGCAGTGCCCCCATGTTATTTTCCAAGTCATAATGTTTGAGATAGTGCAATAAGTTCCTTTTGAGAACTGATGAACCAGTCCATGAAAAAGGAAAATGATCAGAGAAACAAATTGATCAAAAGATATCAAATCAAAGAATAACCAATAGCTAGAAACAAGTGAGGAATGGGGAAGCAAAGTACAAGAAACAGTTGTTGAATGTGAAAGTAAACTACATCCAACTCATATAAAAAATCAACAATTCCTTAATCCTTAGCTCCAACAGGCATTCTCCATTCTAAGGACATACGTAAAATGCTTCCATACCAGCCACTCACTACCAGTTGAAGATTTGAGCAGAGAGATCAAAAGGGATCATCCTTCCTGCACTCTTCCTACTTACCTACCTCGACCCCACAAAAAAATTCTTTTGTTCACCCAAAAAGCAGCATATATTTTTAAGCATCATCAACATTTGATCCTGACAGAGATATGAAGCAAGATGAAAAAGTAACTAATGTTCCTGCAAATGAACTGTTATCTCAACCTTTCAGGCATCTCAATTTTGGACAGAATAAAAACAGTTTCCAGGCATAACAAAGGACCAGAGTTTATAATTGTTAGAGACTATTTCCTAGAATAGTAAAGTAAATAGATTTAGCCCTAATTTCTATCCTAATATAGTATTAGTTATTTGTATATATACACACAAGTTTTCTATGAATGAAAGTAGAGTGAAAATACCTTGAGTTTAATTACATGGTATCAGAGCACCAGGGAGGTCAAATCTTCTCTCCTTCTCCGGCTGCAGTCGGACCCGCTGCTTGCGCCGCTAAGGTTCCTGCTCGCGAGCCTCTCGCCGCCGTCGGACCCGCTGCTCGCGCCACGCTAGGGTTCCAGTTGCGCCGTCAGGTCTTCTCTATTCCGGCGTCAGGTCTTCTCTTTTCCGGTGACTTCAGCCCACGCCGCCGCACCAGGTTCAACCGCCACTCGCCATTAAGTCCAAATTTTACTTAATCTTTTAGGTGAGTTCGGCCATCACCACATTCTTGAGCAGTTTTATGTTCGTGATGATGTTAGTAGACAGCTTCTTGGGTGGTACGGTTATAGAAGGTGCAAGTCTCGGGAGGGTGGTTTGAATTCTTGAGCTTCTAGCTTTAGGTGCGTACAGTTTAAGGGACAGTTTTGGGCGTTGTTCGTTGTTGGGTTGCTGTCATTTCTGGGGCAGTTTCAGCTTATTTGCCCAACTTGTTTTTCGGCCGGTCACTGGAGGCAACTTCAGTTTGTGTGTTCTCAGCCAATTACTTGGGAAAGTTGGGTAGTTTGTTGTTTGGAGTTTTGGGTACCTAGAAATTGCAGATTTTCTGGGTTTTTTAGTTGACTGTATATGCTTCAGTTGAAGTTTCTGGTGTTTGCTCATTTTCAGCTCAGCTTCAGGGTGCTATTTACTCAGTTTTAAGGTCATTCACGTATTTCGACTCTGTTGTGATTTTTGCTTTGTTATTTGCTTGATATTTGGTAAATGAAGGATGAGACTTCTGTTGTTGTATCTGATGTGATTCCTATGCTGTCAAAAATCACGGAATATA
>CAIGRT010098503.1:0-19541 GCA_903798405.1 Fraxinus platypoda | reverse complement strand
TCAACTTCTATGTCCACATGTAGTTCGTCAATGACCTTATACAATGAGTAGGAAGTTTCAAGGCAATAGAAATTTTCGTTACTATTTGGCCTAATTTGTCACTCGTTCTTTCAAAACTCTTTTTTTTTGTACTCATTTTCAATTACACAATAAAATATTTTACTGTTTTTTAATTACACATTCTTCAAAAATTCACTATTCAAAATAACGTTATTCCAAAAAAATTACCACCAAATAGGGGCTAAAAACTTTGCATTTTCTTCATTAGGATACGTTCATGTATATTCTTNATTTTTTTTACTATTAGGCCATGTTTGTCACCGTTCTTTCAAAACTCTTTTTTTATATACTTATTTTCAATTACATATTCATACAATAAAATATTTTACACGTAAATCCAAAATTTTTTCCTACTTTTTAATCACACATTCTTCAAAAATTCACTATTCAAAATAATGTTATTCCAAAAAAAATTACCACCAAACAAGGGGCTAAACAACTTTGCATTTTCTTCATTAGGATACGTTCATGTATATTCTTCTTCACCTTTTCTAATTGTAATTTTCATATAATAAATCAAAATCCATTTTGTTCTGTCATTTTCCACTTCCCTTTCCTAGGAAAATATGGTTACAAATTACAATTGATTGAAGTCCGACGGTGGGTCAATCTTAAGTCAATTGTACTCATTCTCAAGAAAATAATGTCTGAAGCCAAGCATATTGTTTCATGTATTTTCTAACCTCCAACAACTTCCCATTCTATAAATTTAATACAGAACTATTTGTGAAATAATTCCTACCATTAATCAATTATACAATTTTAAAGCTTTCGAAATACAAAAACTAAACTGATTTTCATAGTTTCAACTTTCAAGATATCTTAATTAAGAGATTCATAGGAACAATTGTCAACAAAATGATAAATCTCAAAATCATAATTACATAATATAGGTAGCATAATAACTTAAATCTTATCTATTTTTTATCGGATAAAGTCATTTTTGACTTTTGTACAGATAAAGTCATTTAAAAATTTGAAACTAAAGTAAAATAAGGCCTTCTAAAAATTTTAAAAGTTAATAATCTAAAGTTTAAGTAAAAAGTTTTTTTAAAAAGGAAAATAATAAAAAATTAATAAAGCACGTCTAGACGCGCATTAAGCGGTCAACTGCTACGTTGACCACTTCATTCACACTTACTGCTAAGGCAATGCGTTTTGTCGGCGCCTCACAACGTTTAGGCATTGTTTAGACACGCTTTATAGAATATTGATTTGATTTATGGTAAGGGGATAAAATCTTACCAAGAGGAGAGAGACTTCATTATACATTCAACACCAAGGAAAATTTGATCGTGAAGTCGCGTCAAAGAGGTTATTTGGCAGGTACAAGAGAATAGAAGAGTGGGAAAAGATGAGCATTTGGTCCTTTCAATTTTGTGTAGAGAGGTTTTGAGACTCAAGAGTAAGAAAACACAAGTATTTGAACTTTTTAGTTTTGTGTAGAGAGAATTTGATAGATTGAAGAATGTTTCGGAATTAAGCACATGTTTGTTTGTGATTTTAGTCGGTTTTAAAAGTATGATAGTTCGAAAATGTCTTCAATTTCATACATCAGTGAATTTGTCTTTCCACTTTCACCAAATAAACTTTTGCGATTATCACTCTATCCCTTATTGCATTTCCGTGTGATCATAATGAAGGGGCATATCGATCATTGCAACAATTGGTGCTGAGATGATAGTCTAGAAGTCAACATTTTCATCATTGGTCCGTAACACGATATAATTCTTTCTTACTTGACTCACATTTTGACACCAAAGAATTCATTTTTTGCTTAAAACTTGTAAAAGACCGGCGATAAAGATTTGATTAAAGAATTGGTTCTCATCCTCTCGTGCACATCAACAAGTTTGTCGAATCATGTAGATTTGTGTTTTTCTTCCTCTTTTACTTAATTTTTTCCCACTAATTTTCTAAAAGAAGGATAAATAAGAACCATATCGATCAACTCATTTCTTAAGTTTGGTTGAAAATCATATTTCCAACTAACTTCATGTGCCTGAAGTTTCCTTAATTTACTGGGACTTTGTACTTACCCCTTCTGTTTATTTCCTCATCATTTCATGTATGGACAATTCAGAGTAAATCTAACCGTATATACTCTCCCCATATTGTCAATTTTTTTGTGAAAAGACCAGCATTAAAGGTTATTATCAGTTTATCTAGTCCCTATTTTTGTGTAGTTAAAAATCATATTTTTAATAGATTGTAATAAAAGTTGATGAAGTGTGTAGTTAAAAAGTTGTAGATCCCAAGAACTGTAATTAAATTACTATTAATTTTGACTTAAATATTTAACAAGTTTCTATTCTATACCAAACAGGGGTTTATAAAGCAGGTGGTGGGGCAAGCAATAAGCATATTGTCGCGGAAATTTTCGAGAAATCTTGATTCGGGCTCAATTTAATCGACCAAACAAATACCAATCGAGGAGACTCCGACTCACAACTTTAGCACTCTGATTGTCACTAGCTTTCACCCCCACAAAAGAGGAAAATGATGTTGACAATATTACAAAGGGAGGAAGAGAGAAGGTACAATGGTTGAACTCTCAAAGGAACCACCAAGGAGAGCTAACTCACCATTTCTCATCTATTGCTCACACACTCACCACACAGCTACCACACACATATATATATATATAGATTAGTTAATTAGGTCACCAAATATGGGCCAAGCCAAGTGGATAAACCAAAGTATTGGGCATCCAACAAAAGGGTTAATGTTAAGAATAAATGGACCAACTAATATCACCATCCAATTCAATGCCTTGGGCCATCCACAAGTGTTGGATCACGAGCAACATTAACACAATTAAATTGTTTCTAGTGGCCCCGAAATTGTTTTCGAGTTGAACCATCACTAACTTTTCAATATAAATTATTCAACATCGATTTAACATTATTGTCCGGGATTTATTGGGTATCAAAACCCAACACGTATAATGTCGATTTTTGCTTTCAATTATTTAAGTGAAAATTATGAATGTTCGAAAGATGATTAAATTAAAATTTAGGTGATTATAAACACTGAGTACTTATACAAAGTGTGTGGACAATAAGTTTATAGTAATTGTAAAACATACAAAATGTGCGGATTAAAACTATATTTGAATTTTAATCACTTTCAAACATGCTTAAAATTATTCTCGAAATATATCGATCAGTTCGTGCTCAAGATTGTTATTTCTTTATAATTCTTGTCTCCAACAACACAAAGACTTCTCTAATTAAATATTTTAATTTTTCCATCTTTTCATAAAAAAATCACAAATAAACATTTGCAATCACTAAATCCACCTTAGACATGGCTCGAGTCGACTCACTTTACACTCACAACTCAACATGACAAGAGAAGACATTAAATCCCATCCATACTCGATTTTCCCATCTTTATTAATTCCTAAACAAACATACATTCTTCACTCTAAAAGTTTCTCCATTTTTCAGGAGCTACCTTCGCCGCCTAATTATTATGATCTTCCAGGTGGTGCGTCGCCGGTCGATAACCTGATTCCACCGCTTCTTGTCAAATGACCTGATGCATTTTGACTGTTTGGAGAGTCGGCATAAACATAATTCTTCATTTAACTGCATATGAAAAGGAGAAAAAATAAAATAGAAGAACCAAATCATATACAACCCTAAATAAAGTGAACAACGAACACTTTAGGGTTCCTTTTTCTGATTAACAAATGTAGCTTCGAAGTTTCCAGCTCTATACATGATGCTTCAGAAACCCTAAATCCCGTATATGTGTGCGTGTAGAGAGAGACGCGCCTTAAGAGTTAGGAGCAAGAAAAAACCTTTAAACTTAGATAAAATATTTGCAAGAAAGCCTTTTCCCAATCTACTTGAAAAAATTTGGGGTAATTCGTGTTGGAATTACGAGATGAATAATACTACTTATATATAATGAAGTTATATAATAACTTACATATAGATGAAATGTCAAAAAGAGAGTGAAGAATTTTTTTTATTTAGTTGAAAAAATATTAATCCAATCATATTTCACTACAACATATGTATGTAAAATCATTATATACATGTACCACAACTATTTTTTATAGGTGTGAATTGGAAAAGTCTTCAATTAATGTGATGACTAGTCGCGCCTCTTTAATTGCAAATGATGCATATCAAAGAGTTATGTTATTTCGGAATGGGTTAATCTAGACCATCAATTTGAAATGGTTGGATTTAATTTATGCCAAAAAAATGCGATAATTAGAAGAGACGCGTGAAAATCTATAAATAGGACCCTCCTAATTCTATTTTCTTCACCCTAAATCAATTCTATATAATTAATTTTTAATTCTTTCCCTCTCCAAATTACGTCAAAATAATTTTCAAATTATTTTTGAGTTTCGTGTTCGATGTTAGTATTCGATATCTTCCGTTCTAAAAGAGTATAATCAAGTGTCGGTTCGTCCAACAGAATTAATATTGTGTTATATTAATTTTGGAAGAAATATTGTATTTTGGGAGACTGGCATATATTTGATCATGTTATCACCAATGCAAGGGACGAATGCATTTTAATAAGATTTACATTCGCATATCTCGCTTCAATTCATCTCTTTTCAGTTTCTACGCATCATTAAGTCATCACTTTTCATACTTTTATGCACGGATCTTGAATTCAATAAGTCAAAACTCTATCCAATATTTTGCACCAATATGTTATGATTTTATCGTATTTACATGCTCGTGTTTTTTATTAACGGTATATAATTCATGCACCAATTTCCAACAATCTTAAAACGAATTTCTAAGTATATTTTATATCTATTCTCAATTTTGGTTAGGATTAGCACTTGAACATTTGATGTTACATGCATTCATATTTTTAGTTACATAATCTACTTACATATTGTAAGTGGTCGATTGTTCTAAAGTGCGCATATGTTCTTCGTTGATCCCCCGTTGAAAAGAAAAACAAGCAATCTCATTTATGTGTGTAGAATTATTGAGACAATAACCACATCATAGAATTCTGGAATGAAGTTGCATTCCTATTTGGTCAGAAGGCAAATTCATTTGATTCCTTGAGCAATATTGCATTTTCTGTTATAATTTCGCATACTAATCAAAACTTAAGGTGCAATAAGCTTTGCAGTATCTAAGCATTAAGTTTGACAAATGCATACACGTGTTAATTGGTTGCTAAGATGTTTGCATCTTAATAATTATTAGTACTTTATCTATAATATATTAAATATAACATTAAGTGAGAATCATTTTTTGGACGATTATAACCCCAATATAATTTAATTATTTCAATAATATCTTATTTTTCATTTTTCAATAAGTATTTAATTTACAAACTGTAATAAATACTATAATTAGTTAACATTCACATTCAATTAATATATTATATTAAATATCACATCAAGTGAGAATCATTTTTTGGACGATTATAACTCTAATACAATTTAATTATTTCAGTATTATCTTATTTTTCGTTTTTTCAATATGTATTTAATTTACAAACTGTAATAAATACTATAATTAATTAACATTCACATTCACATTCAATTAATATTAATTAGAATTTCACATTCACATTTACATTCACATCTATTCTCCTGTTATTAATCCTCAATTAATTAATATTAACATTCATTTAATTAATATTAATTAAAATTTCAAATTTCCATGTATGCTAATTAACATTCGTTTCACTTAATTGAAAATTAAATTATATTCATTTAATATAAATTATTTAACATTCATTGTGAGATATATATTCTTTGGTATTAATTGTAAATTAATTAGCATTCAAGTTAATTCATATATTGTATTTGTCATTCATCTTCATTTATACATTTAGTTATAATTATAATACTCACATTGAAGTATGCATTTCACTATTTAAGTGCATGTATTCAAGGGCTTTCATTTTTCTTGTATTTAGATTAAAAGAGTAAATCAATGATCAAATATTACCACACTTACAAAGTATTTTAGAATAACGTGCAATGCACATTGACTCTGATTAGTTTATACAAAAGTGATATGTTTCGTGAATGTACTGAAAAGTTATGTAAGTTATTATCCTCTTAACGTGATTAAGTTATCAAGTTAAATGCATATGGATAAATTAATAGTGTAATTCAATTATGAAAAATTATTGAATTATAATTATATTAGCGAGTATATTAAATATTCACTAGACTAATATTGACATGCGCAATGATTAGTTCAATTAGAACTTCATTCAATACTTGAAATGTGATTTAGTGAGAACTAGAATTTAATTGTTGTCATAATATTTATGTTCTCGAGCACGTATTAGAATCATTTTTTTTTTCAATTAAATATGTGCATACAATTTGTTGTTGAAGATTATGCTACCATTGATTGGTATTGTGGTATAGACAATCGTCTATTTAATAGATAGCCTCAATTAATTTGATAAAATTAAGTGAGATGGTTTATGCAAAGTGATTAACCATTAAAGTAGTATTGGTTGACATGTGAAGTGTTTTGTTCGGTTTGTCAAATCACCGTTCGTTGTTCACTCTAATTTAGTGGAGTTGCTCACATCAACATTAAAGCAATAGTGATTGCTTGTATTAAGTTCAGGTATCCCCAACGTTTGTGGGGATATCGTTTGTTTGGACATATTGTTCTTTCATGAATGCGTGTACCTGCTTGTTCACCTAAATTCTAGAAAATTTATTGAACGAAGGAAGTTAAGTTATTAAGTTACAATGTTCATTTCAAGTGTTACCCATTTTTGGTGAAACGTGAAAACTAGATTTGGATCTATATGTTGACTGTGATATGGCCAACTAAAGTTGCGTTGATTGTAATTCAAAATGGGGATGCGATTTCTTTAAAATGATAAAATGGTTTTTCATTTTAATTTTTTGAATAGATAGTCTAAAATATGAAAGTGCATGGACTTTCATGTGACATAAACATTCCTAGTCATTTTTGCTAGTTTATCTTGACTATAGGTGGAATAAAATTATTTATTTGATAAATATATATAATTATCGATATGGTCGAATTTTATGTACTTAGAAGAATATTATGTTGCTAAATTGAGTATTAGCCAGAATTGTGGAGGTATGATTGTTGTTTGCATAATATTATCAATTAAGGCTCGGACACACTTCAGGATTTGTGGATGATGTCGTCGTTTTTTTCAAATTAAAATATTGAGATGTTCGAGAGTATTTAGAAATGATAAATTGCATTATAGTGAATGCCTTGTTAAACTTAAGATGTACATAATGTTGAAAATTAGATATCCAATATAAGAATTCAAAATCTACAAGTAAATATGGTTTATCATTAAGAGTAGTTATTTCGTAGAAATTCTCCATATAACTTGAGAATTGAAAGAAATTAAAGCTTTAAATGAGAATGTGTAGTTAAAAAAGAATGAAAAATTTTGAACTTACGTGTAATATTATTTCATTGAAGAATATGTAATTGAAAAAAAATAAAAAATGCATTAAAATTTTTAAATTATCAAAAGCCAAAACCAAAGCAAAAAAAAAAAAGGAAAATAAATTTAAGAAGGAAAAATGAAAAAGGATAATTTGACTTTGGCGTTTGGTGGGACAGTAGAAACATCTGTAGTGCCCCGGCGGGTAAATATCCAGTCTTCGCTTCCCAGGAAGCTTTTCCCTCCGCGTACGTTAGCATACTGGCAATAAAGTTCTCGCGAGGCAGATTCTCGATCCGTAATTAGACGGTAATAACTGATATGCTACTTCCTTCTTAATTATCGCTTTGTTTATAAGAAAATTAATGATTCAATAATCTTCCAAATAGGAGTCCTTTGATTTTACAATTTGATTGTACAATCAGATTAAATTAATGTAAATTTTATTGAATTCTTGAATTAAGATGAATACGCTGCAGAGAAGTGGATCAGGTTCAATGGTGCAAAGCCCTAGATCTCCGTCTTCACAAGCGCCGTATTTAACGCATAGTCAGTGACTAGGTCGATTTTACCCGTTACCGCAGGTCCGAATATAGAGGATGTTTCAATATTGGTTCCATCACAAAAACACATACGTGCGTGCGTACGTACAGTTAGTTGTTAAAAGTCCTAACTACCTAATGGGCTTGAATGATATTGGGGGTTTTAATTATATTTTACTTTTTTATTTTTTGAGCTGGAATGTTGACCGGAACTGACCTTGCTGCTGGTTTAGATAAATAGGACATTCGCTGTAATTACTGGACCTGTAAGTGTTCTTACCATGTATTTCAAGAGAGAGCACATGAAATAGGATTTCTATCGTTGTTGCAAACGTACAACGATGATAGAACAAAATAAGAGTGTCTCTTTTGGGTCTTCATGTTTCAGTTGTTGGACATCATCGTGATAATCTTTGAGCAACGTGGTGCAGAAGTTTTTCTGTATTTTAACCAGGGTGTTAATAATATATAAAAATCTGGTTCCTTTGTTGTCTATAGCAAAGTATATGGTTTCCTATTAATAAATCGCAGTCGACTGGCTCTCCTAAGTTGAATTCATGCTTTATGTGGCTGAAAGGGTCTGAGTATTGTATGTGAATTTGAACCTCCTCTTCACTACACTGGACAAGTAACATCATTGTTCTTGACAAATGATACAGAAGAACTTATGAGTGGCATGTACACACAAGGTCATTGTACCGAGTAGTTTTTAACATGATTGGACACAGAACTGAAACATAATTGTAATGGGCTAGTGGCTTAAAAAGATGTGGATATGATGAAGGGATGCTTACTGCAAGTGAAAATTATTGTGCATTACCGAGTTATCCTGTCTAAGTGTATATACAGTTAAATAACTTAAATTAGATGTGTTATATCTTTTAGATATGCCCACTTGAGAATTGCTTGAAAAACTTGGCTTTTCTTAATGTGAAAATCACCAACTCATTGTTAATCTAGTTTTATTAAGAGTTCAGTTAAGTCAGCTGGTTAAAAGCAAGGATTTGAAAAGGCTGAGTTGATCCATAATTCTGCAATAGGTAGTCTTCACTATAAGAAGACTAGTCCTTAATCCATAATTCTGCAATAGGTAGTCTTCACTATAAGAAGACTAGTCCTTAATCTATAAATATATCTACGAAATCCTACATGGGTGAGACTTGATTTTTTGAGTATATTTGAATTTCAATTATTGGACTTCTCAATAGATTAACTTGCATTTCACTTACTTTTTGTTTTTCTTTATTATATGAGCTAATTTAAGTCGCGAACTGTGAATTAGACTGTTCTTTCTATGGTAGATATAACCATAAAGGAGGATACAAGTAGGATCAATATGTAAGGACGTTTGGTGATGAAAGGGGTCATGATTTTATTTTAAGGTTACATGCTTGTTATCCTAACATTTGGAAAATCGACTTCAGTGGAAAGGTAATAGAACAATTTTAATTAGCGGCCTTAGATGTCATGTCACTAGTGTCAACCATTGTCATCCGTACATCTCATTTCTAGACATGAGATTTCATTGGCTATATATATAGGTAGGGCCTTATCTAAGATTTTCGGGACCTTAGGTGAACTTCAAAATTTTGGCATTCAAATTTTTCCATTAAGAGTTTTACAGAACTAAATGTATTAACTTAAACTTAACAATAAAATGACGAACAAAATGTAATATTAAAAAAGTTGGGTCCTTCAATTGTAGTGTAGATTCAGTTTTTTTCTTCATAACGGTTTGTCAGAAAGTAGGAAAGTAAATAGGAATCATAGTTCCCCATGCACATAAATACGAATGACAAATTTTTTTCCACATTTTGCAAACAAATTGTCATGAGGTGCAGAGTAGTCTTTTGTAAATATTTTGCGCAACTTTCTTATTATGCACCTGTTTGGGTTAGATAAAAATCAGACTTTTAATAGTATTTGGTAAAGTTGATGAAGTGTATGGTTGAAAAGTTATAGTTCTCATAAAATATGTGGTTAAAATTAATTGTTGATTTTGACTTAAATTTTAATTAACTGTTACAACTGAACCAAACATGGCTATATAGTCGTGCATTAAATTAAATCTTAACAAGATTTTTGGGTAAAAAAGGGAAGGTTTTTATTTCAAACCTTAAAAAAAAAGGGTTAGGTATTAAGCATAGCGTTTTGCCACCCTTAAAAAAATAGCTTTTGCATAACGTGTGAGGAAATTAACTTCTATGGACATATATTAAAAGGACAAAATATACAAATAGAACTAAAGATTTGGGATTGAAAAGTTTATTTTAAAGGTTGGAGACCAATTTTGAGATGTGCTAAAGATTAAGAAATAATTGTGCAAAATTTCCAAAAATTAAGTAAACGAACACAAAAACTGTTTGGGGTTATTTAACATTACACTTCAAGTTCTTTGTTGTTATTTAGCCCCTGTTTGATGACCATTATTTAGCAAAATAAAGCTTTGACTGGTTAATTTTTGGAGAATGTGTGGTAAAAAATTATAGAAAAGTTTTAGATTTACGTGTAGAATATTGTATTGTGTGAATGTGTGGTTGAAAATGAGAATATAGAATAAAGAGTTTGGAAATAATGGTCGTCATGGTTAACATTTTTTAACATATATTATTTTAAATTTGGAAAAAAAAAAAAAAAAACTGGAACAAAATTAGGTCGCCCAAAATTATGAGCTTGAGGCAGCCGCCTCATTTCTGGCCCTGTATATACGTTGTTGAAAACTAAGATTTGGTGCTATATATAGAGGTTTGTGGGAGCTAGAGTGTTGATGATTGACTGATATGATGTCATTTTAACTTCAGTCAACGAGATAAGTACGTGCTTTAGGATTAAATCTTACTAAATGCAATAATATTTAAATATATTGGTTAGGTAAGATTGCAAATGAATCTAGCCAGTAGCTTGATTAGGCCAAGCTTTGAGCCACAAGTGGATGACTTGTCAAGCTGAGTTGGATCCCCGTTCTGTCAAGCTTAATAGCACGTTACTTTACCTGGGCTGTAAATGAACAAACCTATTATTGGTAGTTTGGTGTTAGGTTCATTTAGGGTGTACTTGTGCTTGTATTTCTTATCTTATTTAGTAAACCAGCTAATCGTCAACTTACTTTAACACCCAATTCTTGTTGCATCAGGCACCTTAGACAATAAACTCTTCAAGCATTTTTAGGCAGTGCCCTCGGCTTAATAATGTTGACAGATTGAGGTTTTCTATTTCAAACTTGACTTAGGAACCTATTTTGGGATAGCTTTCTTAGGAAGCTCTTCTAATTAGTCAAAACATTTTCAGAAAATTATTCAGACATGACCAAAAGCAGTTTCTTAGTCTCAAAAGCAATGCTAAAAATGCCCTTAGACATTCTCGATTATAATATCATTGAGACTAATTTTTGAAGTTTATTTGAGTAATTTCATGCTAATTTACATTAGTTTTTTCAGTTGCACCTATTCTGTCAGAATGAAGATGCCACTATGTAGAGTTGACAATACTCTTTTTTAGTGATGATAGGCCCTTGTTTGGTCCCCATTATTTTTAGAATATATTTTTCTCTCTTATTTTCAATCATACATTCTTCAATAAAATAATATTACATAAACCCAAAACTTTTCCTTTTTTTAACCACACATTCTCCATCAAATCACTATTTCAAAATATATTGTTTTTGCAAAAAAATGGGGCCTAAACAAGCTCTAGGCTCTTTTTCCAAAATGAGAATTCTCTTTTTGTTTTTTGGCAGAAGTAATCCATCATATCATCTTGAGATGGAAGGATCTTGTCAATATATAATGATGGGATGGAATCGCTTTTCCTAAATTATCTAGCTTTTGTGTAGTGGTTTTGCACTCTTCCACGATAAGATTTAATGTGGAGATGCTGAAAAACTGTTACTATGTACTCACTAAAAGTGAAGGGTGACTCCTTGAGTGATAAGGCTGGTGATGTAGTACTTGTGAAATTCCATTATAGTTCTCCACAGTTTTAATTTTTAAAAAAAAATGGAAAATGATTTATAAGGTCTTTTGGTGATGATTTTGTACAGGGAAGTAGTTAATTTGTCTGAGGGAAAATAGTAGCCACCTTATACTATTGTATCTTAGATGTTATGGCATCCTAGGTCTTTGAACTTGAACTCAAGTAATCTACATATAAAAAATGTGTAAAGTAAAAGGTGATTAGAAGAACAATTACACAAGTAACTCATTCTTTAGTCTAAGATGACTGGACTTGCAAGTAGCCAAATTTATGTGGAAAGTGGTTGTCTCGAAACTTGTAGCCAACAAATATATCTTGAAATCTTTTTAACACGAGTCATCAATTTCCACGGTATCTCCTCAAAGTTTATACACAATTTTCAGAGTATTATGTCATTTACGAATGTTATTTTTCTAAAAAATTGCGCACGCTTAGTTTTTGGAAAGATTTCTCTTACAACCTAAGAAGTACATATACTTGTAAACTCGTGACTTACTCGTATCTAATATGCATCCAAGCTTGGATACTCNAAAAAAATAAATTTAATTAAAACTAAAAAACTGGAAAAGACGAAAATATTCTTAAACTATCTTAAAACATAAAAATGTTAAAACGGACCCCTAAATGATCCGGTTTGACCATGAAAGTTTGACCATAAAAAATTATGTAGAATTGAAAAATGTTTCTAGATTCTACTCATGCACGAAAATCCGATATTTGAGCTGAAAGTTATGTATGTTTTCATAAATCCTGCAGATTTTTTTTTTTTTTTTTAATTATTTATGATATATTTCAGATACGTTAGGACACATGAAGAAAAAATTTATTGGTTTTAAACTCTTATAAAATTCATTATAATTGATAAAGTTTTTTACTTGGCCCTTGTTTGATCCCCATTATTTTCAAAATACATTTTTCTCTCTTATTTTCAACTACGTATTCTTCAATAAAATAATATTAAACTCATACCCAAAAATTTTTCTTATTTTTTAACAACACATTTTCCATCAAAATACTATTCCAAAATGCATTATTTCCAAATAATGGGGCTCACACATGCGTTAAGTAGATAACTTTGTTATTATCAGAACTTATTGAAAATAAATAATATATATTGGAAATACACTTCGAGTTTTAAATTAATTAACTAAAGTTTTTTATTCGAAATATACAATAATATTAAATCTTTTAATACATAAAAAACCGTGTTAATAGCTGGCAAAATATATTTTTATTAAAATAGATAATGGTTTAATACATGTAATACCGTGTTAATAAATTATATATTAATATTAATATAATTATTTGTCCACTCTATTTTTAATAAATTAGTTTTCATTCATAGCAATCTGCGCATGTCCAATTTTTTTTTTCTTTTTTAAAGTTGTATCCGCTTACTTGTATCGTATAGTATTCGAATCTGTGCTTCTTAGGTTATAACTATAGACCATAAAATAACACATTTAGGTGGTGTTTTGTATCTTTTCATCATGTAGATAGATGAACTGACTTTTATAATTGAATATACTTTCCATTATTTTCAATACAATGGCATGTATTGTTCAACCTGATTTCAAGTTCTCGTCTTTGGACCTATATTGACTAATTTTAGGAACTTGTTTTCGCAGACAAACTTTCCAGAATATCAGGGGCCTGAGAAAATTGTTATCCGACGATATAGTGATTTTGTTTGGTTACGTGATCGCCTTTTTGAAAACTACAAGGGTATCTTCATCCCTCCTCTTCCAGAGAAGAGCACAGTAGGTAATAAGAAAAAATTTCCTCCCTCTCACCTCAGCAATTGAATGACTGTTTTAATTATTTAATTGTCACCTTCCTAAATAATAGAAGGATCCAGTGATATGGACAATACAATTGTTGTTTGACATATTTGAGGTTCATTAACGTCTTTTGTTTTGTATGTCTTGCCATCTGGTCAAACAGATTCACGACGATAACTTTTTTCTTTTTTATGTATTTTGTGACCTATGGTAACCTATATGATAGCATCTGTTTATGTACCACAGGAAAGAAGATACCTTCATGTAATATATGAAATTGAAACAAATTCATTTGTGATAGCCCACACTATACAGAATTAAAATATAGTTGATAGCTTCCTGTGCATGGACACACATTCACTATTAACTTTCGATTTGTGGATGCATTTGTTAAATTTTTTGTGTGAGCGCACATACTTTAAGCAGCTACCCGTGGTGTGAAGCTGATTTGAGTAGAAGACATTGCATAATTTGGAAGCTTTTGAAACTTCGAGTTGTTTAACGTTGGTGTCTTGTAACACAACAGAGAAATTCAGATTTAGTGCTGAATTCATTGAAATGAGGCGTCAAGCGCTGGATGTATTTGTCAATCGGATAGCCTCACATCATGAGCTTCGGCAAAGTGAGGATTTGAAAACCTTTTTACTGGAAGATGAACAGGTAGCATTTCCCTTTTCAGTGGCTTGATTTATCTGCTGCACACATTTTAATAGGAATAAATTGTTTGATCATATTACATATAACATATGGTGGAGCAAATTATCATCTGGAAAGGTGAAGGTCATATGTTTCTCAGTGATTGTAAAATATGACACACTCAATGTGCCAGGAATGGGAAATTATGCATTTGATGGAAATAGGATTTCATCAAAGCTGAGTTGGTGGACATTATGGGTTCAAAAATTGTTGAACACAATGCGATTTCTGGACAAATAAGCTTTTCTGTGTATGCAAAGTGGAAAGTGAAACTATCACGAGGATTTATATATAGCTATCACCCATAGTCATATTTTTCTCGAACAGTCTGAATGAAATATGTTGCACTTTTTTATTATACTATAGAAAGATTTGAATTACTGCCCAGCTTTTGCTGATGTGATCCTGTTTACATCAACGCACGACTAGGTTGACAACTGAAAATATGTTTTCCTTCTCTTTTTCTTGATTTGTTTGTCTTGTTTTACTATTTTGTACTTCATCAGATTGCTTATGTTTTCTTTGCCTATTCTGCAGACAATGGAAAGAGCAAGGTCTCAGGAGATTGGTATTTTCAAGAAGAAGCCAGCAGACTTTATGCAAATTTTCAAGGTGTGAAAGCTATACAATCAGAAATAGTAAATGTTATAGTTGGCTAAACCAGGGGAAAGAGATGCTAGTTTGAGGTTTAGTGGTCACTCTCTGCCAACAGATAGAGCTTCAGTTTGTTCTTGCTCTGACCAAAGAAGGGCTTTAGCAACTCTTTTGCAAGAGTTTGCCTATTAATACAATTAAAAAATGTGATATTGAATGCTAGTCAACATCTTGAGATTCTCTCTCTCTCTCTCTCTCTCTCTCTCTCTCTCTCTCTCTCTGTTGTGTGTGTGTGGACAAAAGAATATCATCTGCTTTTTGAGACAAGGAAAAATCTTTTCCTCATCTAATGAATGTGAACTATATCTTACTGTCTAGATACCCTTATTGTTGACTACATACTAAGAATCCTTGTCGATTTCTATCTTGTCCTATTTTACGTTGAGAGTAATCATTTTCTCCAGCGAGTTCAGCCATGCCTGTTGGAATATAACCCTTTAAAAATGGATTCCTTTTTATTGCCTATCTTTTGTTTTTTTAATTTGGCAGGACGTACAATCTAAAGTGAGTGATGTTGTACTTGGAAAAGAAAAACCAGTTGAAGAATCAAATCCCGAGTATGAGAAGCAAAAAAATTATATTTTTCAGCTTGAAGATCACTTGGCTGAAGCTCAGAAGCATGCATACCGCCTTGTAAAGAGACACAGAGGTACCTTTAACTTTGGATACTTATCATCCATACGCTTTATATTTTATGTTTAATCTCCTTTATTGTTTTCTCACTTTTCCTCACTATATTCCAAGACATTTGCAGCATTAATGGATCATATCACTTTTCTTGTTCGCCGTCATTATTTTTGTTTGATTTCACCCTTCTTCGATCTACATGTTTTAACAACTTAGTATCTGATACCAGGTTTTCTAAATGTAATGCAGAGTTAGGTCAATCTTTATCGGACTTTGGTAAGGCAGTCAAGCTCCTTGGTAACTGTGAAGGAAATTCTCTTGGAAAGGCATTTTCTGAGCTTGGGGCAAAATCAGAGATGTTGTCCATCAAGCTGCAGAGAGAGGCAAGTTTTGTTTTGTAATTATGCAATTAAGCTAAGCTAATTCTTAATCATCCATTGTTGTTTAGCATTTTAAAGATTTCCTAAGTCGATGAGTTGTGCGATAATATGCATATTGTGTAATGCTATTAGGCTCACCACCTCTTGATGAATTTTGAAGAACCTTTGAAAGATTATGTTCGAGCTGTGCAGTCTATTAAGGTGAGTTTTATGCCTCATTTATATTTAATTAGAAAAAAAGTGTTGTCAATTGGTTGGATCATCCACAGAATTCAATAGCTTACTTCTCTGGGAATTTGCTGTGTGAAGTAATAATAAATATTGATTTATAATCAGTAATGAGCATTCAATGAAAAATATTGGTGATGGGTTATTAATCCATCACTCTTTTTGATGTTATGAATCTGATGGATCCTCTCTTATTTCCGAGATAGGCAACAATAGCAGAGAGAGCAAATGCTTTCAGGCACCATTGTGAACTGGCTGAAACTATCAAGTTTAAGGAAATTGATCTGTATGGTTCTTACCTTACCTTTTGCTCCACGTGATTATTATGGCCTCAATCATGCTTCGACATTAACCTCTTTTAAGTTTGCTTTTGCTTTGATTTTGTCCAAATTCAGCTCCATCTGTTTAGCTCTGGATAACATGTACAAGTAGCACCATATCTTATCATTTTGGGAAACTCAACTGTGTGAATTTGGGACGACACATTTTTTTTCATACATCATAAATGGTTCCAACAATTAAAAGTCACTAGGCACTACAAGTGTTTTTCTCCTGTAAAAATTATCACAAATCGCAGTTAGTTATGTCATCGCTTATAACGTCAGGAATTGATATTTGTTCGTGATATTTACTTCTTAATTTAGTATAGCTATCGGCGGTTGTAGAGGATTATTTTGTGAGATGTCATTTTACCATCTTTATGCAAAAATACTGGAGAATTTCTAAGTTTTCGTGTGGGAATTTTTCTCTGTCTGCTTGAGTTCCATTCTTTATAAATTCATTTTCCCCAAACTCATTTTCAACTACACATTCTTTCAATGAAATATTTTCGCACGTAAATCCAATCATTTTCCTACCACACATTCTTCAAAAAATCATATTACAAAATCCATTTTTCCTAAAATTGTGGCTCAAACACAACCATAGAAAAACGAACAAATTAATTGATTTCTCCCATGCTTTTGGTATTGAAGATCTAATTAGTTGAATATCAGTTGGCAGTTTATATCTAGTTCTGTTTGATCTTATATATTAGTTGGCAGGAACAAGCTCAGATTAACTAGATCGGAGAAGTTAGCTGAAGCTGAGCGTGAATATGAGCAGGTGAGTCAGTTTGCGTTGGCATGTTCTGCAACTTTCTGGAATCTTCTGTCCAGCTGATATTGGTTGTATGATACAGCTAAAAGCTGATGGTGAGGAGTCGAAAAAGAAATTTGAGACAATTGTGAAGTTAATGAACGAAGAGATTGCTCGATTTCAAGAACAAAAAACTATTGATATGGGTGTTGCATTTCATGAACTTGCCAAGGGCCAAGCACAGCTAGCAAAAAGTATGGCTGAAGCATGGCGAAGCCTTCTTCCGAAGCTTGAAGCTTGCTCCTCCTAGCAGAACGCGGATGCATAAAAGAAAAGGACTTGTCCAAGAGGAGCACATGGATGTCTTATGGCTCGCGACATGAATCCCAACTCATGTAGTTGGTTCTGCTGCTCCGAGTTATGTGAATTGTGGCACATTTCTGAGTTACAAATTGTTGTACAGACCAAAAGCGGAGTGTGAAAGCTGAGGTTCTAATGTCGTTGCATGTGAAGATCTGATTAGTTAATTATACCTTTTCTTCAATTCATTTTTGCTTAGTCTCTGACAGTACTTGATTTATTAAGGGGTGAACTTATATAGTCTTTCATTGCTTCACCAACGTGACAAAAAAAAAAAAAAAATGTTTTGATTTTGTAGAGGCAAAAATCTCACGGCACATTTTCCTGATATCATGTTTGGTTAGTCAGATTTTAGATTGTTATTGTCCACAATGATCATATACTGCGTTCTAAACATTTGTGCATGTTGAGTTTGAGATATTATTCAGTCCTTTTGATTTTGAATACGATGTGTGTGGAAGGTAAAAATAGTGTTCTATGGTAAATGAATGAACTACACAATATGCAAGGTTAAACTCATTGTCATTATTATTATATGAGCATTTTCAAGAGATTTTTTACAAGTGAAGTGATTTTTATTCTAAAGAGTCAATATTTAAAATTATGCTCTAAAATATTTTCTAAATTAACATATTAAAATAGAGAGTGAGTTTAAAGCATCTCCAATAGACTCTTTATTTTTAAAGAGTATATTCTATCATTTGATGATCATCTATAAATTTAGAGAGTTATATTTCGAAGTACTTCAACAAATTCTTTATATTTAACACTTAATTTTACTACTCTCAAAAAATATTTTTTATTTTTGTTTATCTTTTAGTTTATTTAGCTTTTATTTAGATTATTTTATTATTTTCATGCATTGAAAATTGAAACACTTTGAATGCATTTAATTATAAGAAGTGAGTTTGGCTTTCCAAATTTGGAGAGTCAGACTCACTCTCTAAATTAAAATGTTAATTTAAAAAGTTTCTTGAATAATGATTTTAAATGTTGACTCTTTAAAATAGAGAGCGTCTCATGTTTAAAGAATCTCTTGGAGATGCTCTTAGCTCTTTAAATTTCACTCTCTATAATTAAATTCATTCAGAATATTCCAATTTCAATATTTCATATGTTGATTCAACCAAATAGTATATACAAAGAAAATAAAGGAAAATAATATAATATTTTGGAGGGAAGTTGGTGAAAATAAAATGTAGAGAAATATAGTAAATACATATCGAGAGTAGTAAAATTAATTATTAAAGATAAAGAGATTATTGGAGTATTTAATTTTACGTTTTACAGTAAATATCAATTTTTCCAATGTCCTTGCATTCAATTCATGTAATTTAAAGCCTTCATGTTTGGAAATATTGATACAATAAATTAACAGATTATTTGCTCTATAGAGAATTCTGGTTTAGCTACTTTATTACTTTTTGACAGTCACCCGAAATCTACGGTATCATTTTTGTAAACAGAAAATCGAGTAAGAACTTGTTTATGTATAAGACAATAATTTAATAAATTATTAATATAACACCGAACAAGATAATGATAGTCCATTTGTCCCTAAAGATGGCATGCTTTCTTTTTCCATGTCTCCCATCTTAATGACCGCTCGAAAATATAGTTGATTTCTTGATTTTCTAATATATCCTTATTTAATGTGTCGTGTTATCAAAAAATATGAAATATCCCTATTTAATAATAATTTAATGTAGGAGTGTTTTAGGAAAAATGTAAGTAAAATTTATATTTTCAACTATATCAAT
>CAIGRT010098462.1:0-10988 GCA_903798405.1 Fraxinus platypoda | reverse complement strand
TTCTTAATTAAATTTATTATTGTAATTTATTTTACAACTTCAAAAACTAATAATTAATATATAACAAATAGTTTGATTTATCAATGGAAATAATGAAATAAAATATTTATATTTACAATTGAAATTCAATTTTACCTTATCCCACATCGAATGTCAATAGAAAACTAGAAAATTCTTTTTCCTTTAAAAAGGAACATCATGATGATATAAGTCACTATTGGACTTGCTAGTAAAAACAAGTGGGCCTCAAATTAGTTCAAAATTTTTAAAGAACATAAAATCATTTTATTTGGAAAAATCGGATCCGATTTTTTTCTAATTTTTATAAATTTCAGATCGAATTATCGAATAAGATATCCGATAACATAGCAAATCGGATATAAATTTAACAATCAAATATCCGTTGGATTATCGGATAGGATTTGATCGAATAATTTTTTTATCGGATCGGATATAGACAGATCTGATCCATATACGATCCATTTACAGCTCTAGTCACAATGCACCCAAAGTGCTTAAACAACCAGAAAAAAAGGTAAAAGATATCTAAGACACTCTCCATACCACCCATGGAGGCTGCGTCAAATATTTTCGTTTAATTTTTTAATATATGTTTAATGTGTGCTAGGTATACTCCATTTTTTTTTTTTTTTGTATAATTAATCTCTACCTAGGCCTGGATGCGATATGTTTTGTATGATTTTTGAGCTATTTTCAAATCAAATTATTTTAAACAGTTTGAAAATATTTTAAAATCAATCACAGTTCAATTTTATTTCAAACAATGCTTTTAGTGACATAAATACATCGAGCAAGTGAAAAATAAATATATTGGTATGTAATTTTAATATAACACTTAAATTGAAACTTTCTAAACATTAACGGCTTAGTACAATATATTTATCTTGATACAGACTTAAACCAATAAATCAATATGAGGTTCAATCATAAACTTTGACTTTGTAAATAATTGTTTTAAACTATCATTTTCCTAAATGCCAATAGAATCCTCTAGCAAGTAAATTACTACTCCTGTTTGGTGGGGCTTAAAATTAAATATTTATTAGATTTTGTTAAAAATTGATGAAATGTATAGTTGAAAAGTTTTGGATCACATAAAATATGTGGTTAAAATTAATTATTAATTTTAATTTAAATTAAAATCTGAAGTTTAATTCTACCAAACACGGGGTTAAATTTTAACGTAAAATTTGGACTAATGCACTATATTTTTTGGTCAAAAATAATTTATATTTTTATAAAAATTGAGTGAACGGTTCTATTTGGTTTTTAGTAATTTTTAACAATATAACTCATACCAACTATTTCAAAACTTCAATTTTGATTCTGTTTTGGCAAATGTTGATTTTTTGTTCACCCGCCTACGCTCTTTATCTACTTCCTTTCACTTGCACGCTTACCTACAATTATGTGTACAACTATTCACATTGTCGCATTGAAGATGCTCTTACAATTAAAATAACTTACTCTTGATCTTTTCATTCACGTGCTAGAATATTAGCAAAGTAGAGCGTGGCCTACTACGTAACATGCAGGGGCGGATTCAGGAAGGAAGTTCAGTGGGGGCAAAACGAAAAAACCGTGGAAAAAAAATCTCAAAATCTAAAAAAACCTGGACAAAAAAACTTAAAAAATCTGAAAATTTGAAGAGAAATCTGAAAATTGAGTGGGGATGGCGGCCCCCACTGGGCCTCGTGTATGTCCGCCCTGGGTAACATGTATTGTAAGGTATGCGTGGAAATGAGAAATCCTCGAAATATAATGTTAGATTATTTTATTATTTATTTACTTATTTCCTATTATTAATAGGTTTCCAATTATTGCTAGGTTTTCTATCTTCTATATTTTCTAGTGAGTCTATATAAATATTTTTATTATGTAATTTCATTATTCAGTTATATTGGAATAAGAAGCCCTAGTTTTCTTCATTTCTACATGGTATCAGAGCCACCATTCTTCCATGAATTTTGATATGTCTGTACAATCGTTTTCTTTTATTTTTTGCATCGCTTTCGCTACCGTTCGCTCGCTTCCGCACTTCTTGCTTGGATTCTGATTTGATTTCGCATCTCAGTTTGATTTCGTTTATTGTTTGGTGATTATTTGTTAGTCTTCTTTACTTTCTCCTCATCATTGCTGGTCGTAAAGATGATTCTCTTCACTCAATTAGTGTGCAATTAGATGGCAAATGTTATTCGTATTTGAGTTATGTTATGAAGAATTTTTTGAAGGGCAAATCTATGTGGGGTTATGTTACGGGTACAAGAATTCAACCTACAAACAAGGTTTCTAATTATGCAGCAGAGTTGTTGGATGTTTGGGAGGCTGATAATTCGAAGATTATTACTTGGATCAATAATTCTGTTACGCACTCTATAGGGGCTCAGTTCACAAAGTATGAGACTGCCAAAGAGATTTGAGATCATCTGGCAAGACTATACACGCAGTCTAATTTTGCAAGACAATATCAGTTGGAGACAGATATTCGTGCTCTTTAGCAGAAGGATTTGAGTATTCAAGAATTTTATTCCGACATGTCAGAATTATGGGATCAGTCAGCACTTACAGAGTCCGCCGAATTACGAGCATTCGCACCTTACATCGTTCGTAGAGACGAGCAGCGACTAGTACAATTTTCGATGGCCCACCGTCATGATTTTGAGGGATTGCGTGGGACAATTTTGTATCGTAGTCCATTCCCTTCTGTTTATTTGGTGGTCAATGAACTTTAGTTGATGAGATACGTCTTAAGTCTCAGGCAGACAAGGGAACTGCCCCAATGTCTACTCCATCTATTTTTTGTAGTGCCTCAAAGAACCCTGAATAATAATCAAAATAAGTCGAATTCGAAGGTTTCTTTGATGAATGTGCATTTTGTAAGAAAAAAGGCCACCGAAAGGCTCAATGTCCGTTACTGTTGAATAAAGTTAAACCACCGCAACCGCAGCAGCAGCAGCAACTAGCTATGTCAATGAGTCGAGCCGAAAAAAAAAGTTAGGGCTCTGCTTGAGTTTTTTGGGCCCGAGCCGAGCAAAGTCCGGCAAAAAAAAATGAGGCTCGGCCGGAGCTTTCGACCCGAGCCTACTCGAATTTTTTGGGTTTTTTTTAAAGGCAGCTAAAAATAGCTGCCCGCAAAGGCAGCTCTTTTAAAAAAATTTAATTTTAATTTTAATTTTTTTTTAAATAATGGGCAGGCTCGCTCGGGCCATGGGCCGGCTCGGGCTCGAGCCGACGCCCCAAAATGGGGCTCAGCTTGATCGGACCGAACCGAGCTCGAGCCCGAGCCGACGAGCTTTTTTGTCATCCCTAGCAGCAACAACAACAATAACGATGACCTCATTAGCCATCACTACCATCTTAGATTCCTTCATGGAAATTTGGTAATCAATCACCCCAGCTTAATAATGCAGTAGCTGCACCATATCTAGATTCGTATATGTATGAACAGTTTCAAAAGTTTCTTGCCTTACAGTTATATGCCATGTCTGCTTCCTCTCATATATGTTTGTCATCTTCTAGTACTTCAGGTATATCTTCCTCATTGTGGGTCTTAGATTCTGGCGCCTATGATATGTCACCCCATCTATCATCATTTGCTTATTTTTCTCTCAATTCGTCTGTGTCAATTGTGACTACTGATGGCACTCATATGCCATTAGAAGGCGTTGGTTCAATTGTTACATCTTGTTTGTCTCTTCCGGGTGTTTATTACATTCCTAGTCTTACTTTGAATCTTGTCTCTGTTAGTCAATTATGTGAGTCGGGATACTTAGTCTATTTTTCTTCTTACACTTATTATGTGCAGGACCCGCAATCTCAGAAACTGATTGGGACATGCCGTAGGCAATGGGGACTCTATGTTTTGGATTAGCTTAAAATACCGGAAGTTGCAGCTTCTATTGTGGATTTACCATATTTTCTTTTGAGTCGTTCGTCTTCTGATTTTTATTTATGGCATTCTCGTTTAGGTCATGTCTCAGCATCTCATTTACAGTTTTTAACTTCTACTGGAGCATTAGTAAATTTAAAAACTCACGATATTTCTGATTGTAGTGGTTGCAAGCTGGCAAAATTTTCTGCCTTACCATTTTATAGAAATCTTTCTTTTTCTCTTGCTCCATTTGATCTTGTTCATTCCGATGTGTGGAGACCTTTCCCTATAACCACAAAAGGGGGGTCGCGATATTATGTTTCGTTTATTGATAACTGCACTTGTTATTCTTGGGTTTATCTTATGAAATGTCGTTCTGGTTATCTTACAATTTTCAATAACTTCAGAGCTCTTGTCACTTCTAATGATTTTTCTAATTTGATTGCTTCTGATGGTACTCTTCATCAAACTTCTTGTACAGATACCCTCGAACAGAATGGTGTTGCCGAAAGGAAACACATACATTTTGTTGAAACATCTCGTTCTCTTTTACTATTTGCCGATATTCCTAGTGCATTTTGTGGAGAAGCAATTCTTACTGTTGCTCATTTGATTAATAGGATTCCAACCTCACGCGATTCTGCTCTGTTACCCTTTGAGAAGTTGTATGGATATGCTCCTAATTATTATTCATTGCGTGTTTTTGGTTCCACCTGTTTTGTCCTCTGACCTCATGTCGAGCGTAATAAATTGTCCTCTCGGTCTGCTTTGTATGTCTTTTTGGGCTATGGTGTAGGTCAAAAAGGACATCGTTGTTTTGATCTAGTCAGTCAAAAATTATATGTCTCTCATCATGTTGTGTTTCTTGAGCATATTCTATTCTTTTCTATTCCTGCTAGTCCTCATAATATGACCAAGTTTGATCTTATTCGCATCGATCCCTTCACTATTGACACCATCACATTGCCTTTCGTTCCTTCTTCCGTGCAGATTGCCGACATATTTACCAATGTGGACTCAACTTCATGTTTTCATTTCTTATTTGGCAAACTCTCCATGCTTCTAGCAGTAGTATCGTGGGTTTGAGGGAGATGTTAGATTATTTTATTATTTTTTACTTGTTTCCTATTATTGGTAAGTTTTCTATATTTTCTAGTTAGTCTATATAAACACATTTATTATGTAATTTCATTATTCAATTTTATTGGAATAAAAAATCCTAATTTTCTTAATTTCTACCCATAATACGTATGATTTGATTCTTATAAAGAAGATTCATATGCTCTTACAAAACTCCTCAGTGCCTTTAGACTAAGCAAATTAATTTTACATTTTCAGTGTGACGTGTGATTAAAATAATGAACTGTTCGATTGCCTATGATACTAGGATCAATATATAGCCTTGTTTGATCACATTAAATTATAATTATTTTTTTTTTCACTTTTTTTATTAACCACACATTCTTTTAATAAAATAATATTAAACGTAAATAAAAAAAATTCTTCCTTTTTAATCATACATTTAAAAAAAAAATATTATTCTAAAAATTATAATCTCAGATGGTGGGGTCAAACGGGGGCATAAATATTTTAGAAGAATTCTATTTTTTTTTTTTCACTATTCCTAGTCCATTACGACGACTAGAGATTGTTCAAGATTGAAATTCTTTTCTTTTACCACTCCGGTCTCCGAAGAGATTTTCTAGAAGTTAGTTTGGAAAATTAGTAGAGGTCGCGTGTAGGACCGGTTTACATGCACCGTTCTATTCCGCGCTCACAAAAGACCAAAAAGCCCCCAAGGTACCATTTTCCATTCCCCGTAATATGCCCTAATCTTTCCCCAAAATCCCCAACGTATCCCTATCGAGAACCAAAACTCAGAAAACCCAGAAGCAATCTCTCTGTTTCAACGTTTCTCTCCCCTCCTCTTTCTCTTCTCAAATAACATTATTTGTTCTGTGATTCATCGATCGGACGGCTATAATTTATCCAATCATGACGATGATGGCTCCTCAACCGTTGGATGTAACTCCCATCTCTTCTTCCGCACCCATTCTCCAATTTTCACTTTTCCCTTACCTATTTATCTCTGCATTTGCATGCATCTATATATCTATATTAATTAGTTTTTTAAATTTTGTTTTATGGCTTATAATTGGCTGTGCCTGTCTCTCTGCCTCTCTCTCACTCTGTGTGTGTGCATGAGGACTGGGAATTGTGATCGACTAGGGTTTTTTGGGTAATGGAAAGGGAAGTTTAAGTTACGGAATTGAGAAGTTTGCACAATTGCGTCGATTTACTTATTGAGGGAAGTCTTTGGGGGAATTGAGAAGTTTGCACAATAGGGTTTACTGGATGAAACTTGAATGTCGTTTTTTGTCTCTTAGCAACAGGAGGACGAAGAGATGCTGGTGCCGCACTCAGATTTAGTTGAAGGTCCTCAGCCTTTAGTAGAAAGTCCTCAGCCTATGGAAGGTTTGCCTTTGCTCCATGATACTTAAATTTGTCTCTGTATTAATAAATATCGAGTTCGTACCAGCTAAGTACTGTTTTAATTGATTGCTTTCTGGGTTACATTTGGCATACACATGTTGAGTCTGTCAACTTCTTTTATTTGTATTGATGCCACCGACTTGGGGTTTGAATTTGTGTCTGATATACCAGTGGCACCAACTAACAATGCTGTGGCAGCGGAGAACCAGGCAAGTGACGAGCCACAAGCATCACGTTTCACATGGACAATTGAGAACTTCTCTCGCTTGAATGTGAAGAAGCTCTATTCTGATGTCTTTGTTGTTGGAGGTTATAAATGGTAATTGGTTCCACATTTCTTTTCATCCATTTAGCACTGTGTCACAAAGGATATGTTAGTTGGTGCACATTAAGAAGAGAACTTCTTGTTTATGTTATCCCTCATTATGAAGATCAAATTGATAGCTTTTTGATCTTTATTGTCTTGGTCAGGCGGGTTCTTATTTTTCCGAAAGGAAACAATGTGGAGCACTTGTCAATGTATTTAGATGTGGCCAATTCAGCAACCTTGCCATATGGTTGGACTAGATATGCGCAGTTTAGCTTGGCTGTAGTCAATCAAATTCATAGCAAGTATACAATAAAAAAGGGTATCTCTTAGCACTTCTCCCAATATCTAATTTTCCTCTTGTAGCTAAAGAATGATCTTGCATTCATTTTTGTTTCCTTATTCCCATCAAGGATTTTCGTTAATCGCTTTCTTCTTCTTATTTACCTTGCTAAAGCTTGTTATCCATGTATCACTTTTACTTGCTTCATATTCTATGTTAGTTATTGTTGTTATAATTTTTGTGAAAACTTTTTTGTTATTTTTTACCAATTTCAATGACCCATGTTATTTAATGCCACAATTGAATCCCCCGATAAGAAATAGGAAAATGAACAATAATTTGCAAAATAACGTGAAAGATAAGATATAAGTGGATCCAGTGTACATAATAACATACTGGTTTGTTTGTCATTAAGAATTTTTTACATTATCATGCCTTATTAGTTTGCTCAAAACAATTTGTTTGTCGGAAATGGTTAATTGTTATGCGACTAACTGAAAATCAGTCCTCAAAAGGGATATACAAGTACTGTTGAAGGGTTTATCTCTGTCCCTCCACTCAAATGAAACATGCAAGTACTGTTGTGATCATGAATGCTGTGATATACAACTCTATTTTTTGGATTCAACAGAAACACAACACCAGTTCAGTCAAAGGGAGAGTGATTGGGGTTTCACTCCTTTCATGCCTCTTAGTGAGCTTTATGACCCCAGTAAGGGGTATATTGTGAACGATACATGTGTTGTGGAAGCTGATGTTACTGTCCGGAAGGTCATTGATTACTTGACATATGACTCGAAGAAGGAGACAGGTTTCGTTGGACTTAAGAATCAGGGAGCAACTTGTTACATGAACTCTCTCCTTCAAACTTTGTACCATATTCCTTATTTCAGAAAGGTTGATCATTATTTCTAAAATAGTTTCGATCGTGAATTCATTTATTGGGTAAACATTGAAGAAGCCTTAATTTGCACCGTGTTGTATCAGGCTGTGTATCATATGCCCACGACAGAGAATGATATGCCCTCTGGGAGCATACCTTTGGCCCTGCAGAGTTTATTTTATAAGCTTCAATATAATGACACCAGTGTGGCTACAAAAGAATTGACTAAATCATTTGGATGGGACACGTATGATTCCTTTTTGCAGCATGATGTACAAGAACTCAATAGAGTTTTGTGTGAAAAGCTTGAAGACAAGATGAAGGTATGGTATTCTGACAGCATTTCTCCTTTCATTGATTTTTTATTTAATGAATCTATTCTTCTTTCTTTGCAATGTCCTTGATTCTCATATATTCTTATAAATAATTGATTCATTACCTATTTTTGACTGTCTTTATTGGCACAGGGAACTGTTGTTGAAGGGACAATACAAAAATTATTCGAAGGGCACCACATGAACTACATTGAATGTATTAATGTAGACTTCAAATCGACAAGAAAAGAGTCATTTTATGGTCAGTTGTTTCCCAGAGTTGTTCTCTATTTTTTAATTTTAGACAGATGAACTTATTCTAGTACATGTGGTGGCAGACCTTCAACTGGATGTTAAAGGCTGCAAGGATGTTTATGCCTCCTTTGACAAGTACGTGGAAGTTGAACGTCTTGAAGGAGATAATAAATATCATGCTGAAGAACATGGTTTGCAGGTTTGATACTCTGAAAAAGGATGACATAATTTGTGTATGTGTGTCCACTTGAAGTGTTTTTTCTTAATGGTATTTTCAATGGAGATCAAAGGATCACTTGAGCAATACATTTTTTTCCCGATGCAGTCTAATACGCCACCAAAGCCAAAGTGTTAGGGTTTGACATGTCTTAGAGGCGCGTCAGACACACCTGTTTTATATTTTATTTTTTAATCTGGAAATATGTCTGTGGAAGAAATACGTAGAGCCCAGACACCAAAGAAATGGTGTGCAGAGAGACATGTTTGGTCGCCATGGAGAAGGCGGAAGAGGGATAGGTGCTTCTGGGAATTTGGGAGGGGGAGGAAGAAGTTTTTAGGAAATTGGGAGCAAATGAAATTGGGCTTCTGGATGTGGGGACACGTAAGGTTCAGATGGACGAGAAATGAAAAATAATCCGAGTCAATTGGTAGGAGGCGAATGAACCTGAAATGAATTTTCAATTGAGTTAATAGGAGGGGGATGCTTGTGGGTCAAAGTAGACATAAAATGTTATTTTAATTAATTAAAATCTTTCTCCGTTGAATCAATTTTTTAATTTTGTATATAAAACTAAAAATTGTTAATAATTTTTTTATAAAAATAAAAATAATTGAAATTTACATCATTTTAATCACATTCCTACGTATTTGTGTCTTAATTTTTTGCAGAATCATTTGTTTGTGTGTCTGTGTTATCTGTTCGTGTTCATGTGTGTGTGTGTGGATATTAGCTTGCAGTAATATAAATTAGTATTCTGAAACTAAAAAGGAAATGAGCAAAAAATAGGACAAAAACTGTTTTAAGGCTACCTGCTTGTCAGAAATATCAAGGTTCAAACCTGCAATGTGTTATTAAATTACACTGAGATGTCATTTGACAACTTGGTGTTTGGACGCGCAACAATCCAATATCATAGGCCTATCCTGATGTCGAGGCTGCCAAACTCAACTTATATGCATTGAATTTGTGCATATCCTTTTTTTTTTTTTGCGAGCTATATGTTTCCCTATTATGTGACCTTTACGTTCTTTTAGTTCAGAAAGTCTGCAGTTGTATTTTGAAGCACTTTTGAAGTGGTAAAATTCGGCTTGTGTTTGAACCCCGTTGTTCCATTTTTTTGCCAATTTCAGTTTCTGCATTGTGGGGGCCACATTGAATGAATTGTCGATAAGGAAAATGCTACTTGTACATTAGGGGGTACATAAGGNGTTGTATTTTGAAGCACTTTTGAAGTGGTAAAATTCGGCTTGTGTTTGAACCCCGTTGTTCCATTTTTTTGCCAATTTCAGTTTCTGCATTGTGGGGGCCACATTGAATGAATTGTCGATAAGGAAAATGCTACTTGTACATTAGGGGGTACATAAGGGTGTTCATAATGGATACCAAGCACCTCCCCATTGGATGAAGTGCCGACCCCACATGCACTTCATCCAATGGGGAGGTGCCGGGTGTCCATAATGGACACCCTTATGTACACCCCGATGTACTTGTAGCACCTCCCTTGTCGATAATTCTGAGACAAACACCATCCGTGGTTGACTGTTGGGAAGTTGTGGCAGGTCCAAAAATCTGATTTCCCAGTTTACCCTTCAAATAAATGGTGGGAGTTTATTTAAAAGTTAAGGAATGGCAGGGTTATTTTTGGAAATTGGTTTAAAAAAATGACGGTGTTTTTGACCTTTTGAATTTTAACGTTTTCTGCAACTATGCCTGACAAAGTTCTGTGCACTTGTAATTTTTTAACAATTAATTTACTGTTTTGAAATGAGAAAGCTCATTAAAAATTGGAATAATGGGGCACAAACACGCTCGATATTGAAGGAGCAAGTTAAAAGATTAGATAGATTATCATTTCTTTATATTTATATATTTCAGGGGTAGGGGTGGTTTTTGCAAGATCACTCTCAAAGTATGTGGTTGTAGAAGTTGTAAAATAAACTACAGTTAAATAAACATTTAGTAACTTGAAGACTGGCAAGCATGACACATCAACCCATTGTCACTGAAATATACACTTTGCAAATCCCTTGTAATCTAAAGTCAACAAGAGCGTTGAAGCTCTATCTTCTTAATTGATATATCCCTTTCCCTCGTGTCACCATCAGCACCTCGCTGACTTTCACATTCAGAGATGGAATGCAATTCAGGATTTTAGATCTTTTCTTTTTAAAAGATTTGGAGTCCTCATGAATAATGGGTCATTCAATAGGAAGGCAAATTTAGGGGTATAAAGTGGTTGGAAGGCCCACATTTCGGCTGCCTGGCACTAGACATGTTTGAAGGATTTTTTCTATTTTTTTAGTTTTAAATTCTTCTGATTGACATATATATATATATATAT
>CAIGRT010098428.1:0-19026 GCA_903798405.1 Fraxinus platypoda | reverse complement strand
CGGCCTTGGATAGCAGGCACGTTCGTGGGCTTCAGGTACTAAAAGTTCTATGGAATCCAAAATTCTATATTTTTCCATAATTTCAGCCAACTTTGTGGACGTCATTGTAGAAGGGTTTCTTATAGTCCTCCACACTGCCTCATAATCAATGGGGCATTCACTCATTGCCCAATAACCTCCATCCGACCCCCAAGACGAAGCATGTTCCCCAAACCTATCAATGGTGACCCTCCCACCGCTAGCACTTGATCCGGAAGCCATTGAAATTAAAAATAAGAATAGATGGAAAATATAAGGAGACAAAGTTTTAGAGAAATTTCCTAAATGAAAGGAAACTCTAGGAATGTGATATCGCCGAAGAACAGAAATGACCGGAAATGTTTTTCGATTGCTGTAGAAATTTGGAGACTATTGCAAAGATAAAAAAACTGATATAAGGAGCATGATTTGACTTTTATAGGGGGAAAGGACGAAGCTCAATCATTGGATCTAGAACTACTTCATCTCAAGCGTCCATTTTTAACTTCATCTGATGCATTGAATTCAAATAGTTTTCGTTATTAACGCCTCAGATTGATGCATGTCTCTCATGCAATAGCCTCAGTGCATCGATTTAAAATTGCATCAGCGTGGCCATCATTGTCCATTCAATATGCAAAGGTTGTACGTGTATTAAGAGTTGAAACGCCTCAGTTGTCTTTCCTTGGTAACGTACCAAAAAATAAAATCATGGGCACAATTCTCAAAAGCATATTTTATTGACAACAAAACAAAAGTTTCAGAAGTTCAGCACTTTCATGCTTCGACTCAAAAGGGAAATTCAGCTACTTTCAAAACAATAGTTTCAGCAGTTCAACCCTTCCCAAAGCATAGAGTTTCAACAGTTCAGCAATACGTAAGGATAGGATGCGATAATCAGGTTTAACTTTGAACTCCAATTATGATATCAATATCTATAGTTGGACTTGGATGATTATTGTATTGGTAAAAAACCTAATCATGACAGGAAACATGCTTTAAAGAAATTTTGCTCAAGACAGAAGTCCACGCATGACATAAATAACCATACATGGATTGTGTGACTAGTGTTATACTTCGCTACTTAGGCTCCCACGTGTTAGCCGACCTACCGAATCACCTTCCGTCGAAACTATGTGACATCCTACATGGAGTAGGACCTACAGAGTCAAACGATGCCGACCCAACGAAACCCACTCATACCGAAGCAACTCACGAGGCTGACTCCTTCCAAAGCCTTTATGCTAAGGACAAATATGAGGTCCAAACGAAGCTTCTTTACCAAAGTGGCGAGGTTCAACGAAGTAGAATCTGAATCTCAACTAAGGCTAGTGACAATCCACATTTGAAAATCTTGAATTCATGAAATCCTTTTAGAACGATTGATTGGATTGTTTTAATTAGTAGAAAGGTCAATCTTGTCGTATAGATTATGGGGTGGTCGCCTCCTTTTTGGGACATTTAATTGTGCTACAGGCTAGTGGAGTCAAAATTGATACCTACGATGTGATGCTTCGGTAAAGGAAATGAAGTCACGTGTCCTCCCATCCAATGTTTACTATTTCACATGTAACAATATAAATATCCCTCATTTGTGTCATTTGAGGGTAATGCAAACATATTGACTACAAGCCATATATTCTCTTTCTTTCTGATTAATCTTGGATTTTTAGTGTCTGAGTTGTGACCTGGATTTTGAGTTTGGATCTAAGTTGGTCATTCATTATCGTCTAATTTATCTCATACATTTCGTCGGAACCCGAACATTTTTGTCTCGTGTTATAAAGCTTCTCTCATATCCAAACATTATTTTATTGTCGATTGACAATTGTTTCACGCGTGTTGGAATTAGTTTGAGAGAACGCGAGTGAGTTCGGTATCTGTTGTCTACGTCTATGGTGGAAAAAACAAGTTCAACAGCTTTAATAGATACATTATTTATATTTAACATAATTAGAAAAAAATTAGTTCCAAAAGACTGTAGACACAAACTATAATATGAAATAAGAAGAAGTTAAATAGACGATACTAAAATCGAATATGAAGAAAGGCTTTTTGATAATTGTAAAATTAAGCCCCTGTTAGGTTATTTTGATTTTAATCCAAGTCAAAGTCAAACAATCAATATTAACCACATCTTTCATGGGTCTCACAACTTTTTAACCACACATTTCAAAAACTTCTATCACAATCTATTAAAAATCTAATTTTAATCCACACTAAACACCCTCTAAATTTCAAGAAAGACAATATAGCTTAATAACTACATTATTGGTGAATTAATTAAAGATGAATTTGTTATAGCATAAAATTCTTATTGAGTAGAAATGGAAGTTTAACAATTACTCATGGTGCAATCATTTTTGGTAAAAATGTTTATATTATACAAACAATAGATACATCAGAGTTATGAGGTAAGCGTGATGGATCATTCCCTTTACAAAATTCAAAACCAGAAAAAAAAAATTCAGATAATTTTGATGAAAGTTTAGAATATTTAAGACATTTATCTTGAAATAGTAGTGAGGTAAATTTCGTGTCTTTATTGACGTGAATGGTGTTCCGGCTGCTCCGATAAGTGTTTGCTACCTACAAAATGAGGTCGGGGCTTTCTCCTCCATTGTACCTCCGGCGTAAGAATTTGTATACGGTTTAAGAGTGTAGGAAGAAAATATATTGGAATTCAAATAGTTTCGGGTTTCAAGAAGAACAAACCTTTTCTCACATTGTGGTATTTATAGGCACCTGATGACACGCCTCCATTCCATGACTAATTGTGCCATGTGTCCCACACGCCTTCCCACTTCCCCATGTTCTAGAGTTGTGACCCCCACTCGCCAAGCGCTTGGTTGCCTATGTTCGTTGTTGGGTGATTTTCGTCTATCTTATGGCCATTTATTTGGCTAAGTATAGTGGAGGTCGACGGTCTCATAGTGGTAGACGGCATATGTGAACGTAGATGGCCTCATGGGGGTCGACGGTCTCATAGTGGTAGACGGCCTATGTGAACGTAGGGGGCCTCATGGGGGTCGACGTTCTTATAGTGGTAAACGACCTATGTTGTGGTGCTCGACAGGGGGGTGCATATTAAGTAGTCGACCATCGTGGAGAAATGTTAACACCATCTTATATCATATCTCAAGAAACTGTAAAGACTGACTTTATACGCAGAACTAAAGAATAAATAATTTTCTATAAAATATCTTCTAAGATATATAGTATAGATAAAATTTTAGAATTAACATAACAAATTCAAATAATAGTAGAAGATCCTATAAGATGTTGGGATAAAAATAAGATAGAAGCCAAATTAGAAATAATAAATGAAAACATAAAAATTGAAACAATAGAAATCAAACATAAAAATCAAAGACAGAGAAGATTTCAATATACATATTAAAGAGTTATTAAATTTAGAAGTAATGAATCTTGTAGCAGTCAGCATAAATAATAAATATTTATGGTTAGAAAAGTTCACGTGTATTTTTTCAAGATTTTTTAAGTCTAAAAATTTTGGAATATTCAATAGACTTTTATAGATTTTTTTGAAAATACCAAAGTCCTAGGTATTAATTCAAGACTTTTGATAACTCTTCAAAAATGTCAATCACTTTTAATTATTTTTTTATAAAATCTTTTATGTATAAAGTTTTAAGTAAAAATACAAATGCAATCTCATTCACCCCCAATAAAAACTTTCAAAAAAGAAAAAAAAAAATCTTTCAATATGTAATATTCTCTTTTTTTTTTTCACTGTTTCTCTATTCTCTTTCATTCTACAAATTCTAGAGCTATGATACAAAAAACTATAATTTTCTCTCTTTTCAAACGGTTGTTGTTATTATTATTATTATTTCCCTTTTTCTCTTTATTCTTTTATTCTTTTTTTTTTCTATGAAAAATGATCAATTTATAAATAAAAAATCTTGTAAGATTTTTCCTCTCTTCCTTTTTCGTTGTTTCCTCCAACTTTTCTATTAAAAATATCAATTTTTGATTAAAATTTTATAAAAAATAGAATAATTTGGAATTAGATATTTATATCCAAGTTTGTAAATATTAATTTGTAATTATATTCTTTTAAAAGATATTTTTATTGACATGAGAAATTATTATGGTGTGTTCGGATCATTTGATCGAGTAGCTAGCGGTTAAGAATAATGTAACATTACATTACATAAATAAATATATAACAAAAATCTGATATATAACTTTATATATAAATATTTTTTTCTAAATTAAAAGTGAGTAGCCTCTAAATATAAGAAGTCCATCGAAAATTATGTAAAAATTCATTAGATTCTTCAAGAATCATTCACTTGAAAGACTGTCATTAAAAATTCCCAATTGTAAGCTGCCCCACAATTTATNTATAACAAAAATCTGATATATAACTTTATATATAAATATTTTTTTCTAAATTAAAAGTGAGTAGCCTCTAAATATAAGAAGTCCATCGAAAATTATGTAAAAATTCATTAGATTCTTCAAGAATCATTCACTTGAAAGACTGTCATTAAAAATTCCCAATTGTAAGCTGCCCCACAATTTATTTCAACAATGGGCCCAGCGGCCCAGGAACACAAATGATCCGTTTCATGTTCATCATAAACCAGGAACATCATAATCACTTCTGATATTCATAATTGATTGTTCAGCTGTTCAATAATACGTTCAAATCATTATTACGCGAACTATCCTTCATACATGTATCACATGAATAATATTTGGATATTTCGCAGCATCCAATGAATAACTTTGATTATTTTCACACTGGGAAACTATATCATAGGCATCTAAACATGGGTCAATCTGTTGTGATATTTAATATGTGTTTGGACCACATTATTTTGGAAGAATATATTTTGGAAATTGGAATAGTAGATTGATGAAGAATGTGTGGTTAAAAAAGAAGGAAAAGTTATCGATGTAATGAAAAATATTATTTTATTGAAGAATGTGCGGTTGAAAATGAGTAGAAGAACGATAATGGTATGAAGTTCTGCTGGTTTTGGTGGTGGTTGGCCGGAGTTTTTAAGGTTCAAAGGTGGTGGTTAGCCTGAGTTTTTGGCATAGGTTCGATTTTTAATTATACACATTGGGAATTCATTTGTAATCTTTTGAAATTTTGGAACTATGATTTTAATTTGTTCTTTATTTTTTCTTTTATTTAAATAGGAGAGCATTTTCGTCATTTTACATCTCTTAATTGAAAAAATAGATGAAAAATGATGATGTCCAAATTGAAACGTGAAAATATGGGTGAAAATGTAAAAATTCGAAACTTAAGGATGTTTTGCACACTAAGGTCCCAGGAACGTTTTGGGCTAATAAGCCTTTATTATTGTAATAATGAAAATATTTAATTGTGTCCTTCGCTTGCAAGAGGTTTGGCTTAGCAAACTAGTAGTCATCCCGAAGATCCTAACTGTGGAAGGGGCAATTTGGCACTGTTGTACAAAATGGGCCTCTGTGGCAATCGAATTGTATTTGAGTTCGTGGACACCTTCTCTTTACAAACCGCCTTCAAGCGAAGGAATTACTTTCAAAGTGAAAGTGATTGTTCTAAATTGCAAGTGATTTTATTTTAATTCTTTAGAATTTATACTCTTAAGACCTGTGGTCCACAATTCATAAAGAGGAAGAGTTCAAATAATATACACACGCAGAGAGTGTGTAACTGTGTGAAGACTGGCAGGCTGGTGAAGTTAATGATCTCATTGAATGCTCTCAACGACGCTGAAGCAATCGAATTGAATTCTTGGCAACTAAATCTGGTCCCATCTTTTTGAGGCAAGTGCTTTCTGCATTTTTTCTTTAATATAAACTTCTTCACATTCTTTCTACTAGCCCCTCGTGGTCTATTTCTTTATGAAAATCTATAATATCACCCAATTTAAGAAGAGAATCTCATTCTTTCTTTTGTTCATGCACTGATTCCTTTAGTTCTTTGCCATCATAATATTTGTCAGGTGTATTCATTACTTAAGCAAAAACCATGGCTAATGCATGCCTATTCTTGGATGTAGTTGATCCAAGTAGAATGTGATACAATTAAAGTTTTAAATATGTCCAGGAGAGTAAGAAAAAAGAATGTTCCAATTGTAGAAGAAGATAAGGAGAGAGCAAATGGTAATTCTTTGGCATCTACACATGGTTATGCCCAGCATAGGCGTTCGAAAAGGTTTATACTGAACGCTTTTATTTTCAGTTTATATTTGAGGTCCATCTTTCGTGCTAATGGGTTCGGGATCCTTCTGTCATTTGTCAATTATCTTTCCCCTTTCTGGAGCCCTTTAGTTTTTCTTGGTTGTTATAATGTCTATTTCTTATGTTTTTTTGGATCAAATTAACAGCCAACCCCAAATTTATCTTGAAAATAGGCTTAGTTTGTGGTGTTTTTGTATTTGGAGCATATTATCACTTTGAAATGTTGAATGAAAATAAAGAATTCCAAAAATCTGTTCTTTTGTGCCAACCCTGAGATTACTGTGATACCAATTCTTTCTGGTCCAAAGCTTTGATATTTTATATTTATGCCTATTTTGACCTTAATGCAAAAGAACTATTGAGAAGTCATAGAATGAATATTTCTTCCAGAGGGTATTCGGTCAGTCCCAATTTTCTTTCTTTTGAGAAAGATATAGGTTATTACTTTTCAAACAGACTACTTCAGGTTGAATGGAATTGAGTCATAGAATTGGAACTAGATATGTGTGTATTGAAATTTGAATTTCATTTTTAGAGAATTTCAATTCCATAACCACAATGCTACAATGCCAAATAGAGCATGGTCATCTTTATCATCTTCAAGGGCTATAGGTTTTGGAGTATTTATATTAATTGGAGGCTTTAAACTCGAATGTAAACGTGGTTCATAAACTGCTCATGTAAAGAAGTCAGCGTTAGGTTAATTTTCTTTATACTTTTCTGTTTGCTTACCATGTTCTCCCATTTCATTAGTTTTCTAGAATTGCTACTTTATGGTGCCTTAATTTACTAGATGAGAAGATGTCTTTGTTGACCATGTTTGCAGTGCTTCTGAGAGAAACTTAAATCTTACAAGAGTCGGAGATTCTCACTGCACACAGGACTTCAATCAATCACATGTAAGCATTGTAAATTCTTACACCAGAAGAGACCAGCAATTTCATATTGCATTGAAAGTGATTGCTAATTGATGAATTTGACTAACCTTTGAATCTACAGGGCTTGGCAGCTCCTACAAATAATGCCAGAGCTAGCCCACTTCAAGAAAAATCATTTAGTATCAAGACAGATTATATATCTAATCATAGGGCCTCCTTGGAAAAAGATGTGAGAATATTTGCTCACTCACAACCTTTTTTCTACTTAAGTTTATATCTTCGTTTATGGAAATCAGTATAAAATGCTGCACTATTACAGAATTAAATGGCACAAAAAATCTTGAAGGTTTAATCTCTTTACACTTATTGTTTCCCTCTAGACTGTTCAGACTCTGATAATAGATTTTTGTACTCCATCATCATGAATTAGTCGGAAAGTGCAACAGCATAAGTTTGGAGCACCATGACATCTCTCATATAATTTCAGGGTCCATTATGATGGAAAACGGCTTTGGAACTGAATTTCACTAATTCTGCTGCCAAACCCATCTAGTTCAAAAATATGGAATCTTGATTAGTTGTATACGCAATTCGTCTTTCATCTCTTTGTCCTCCACCTCCCCTTCACAGTTAAGAGGTTTGAGTGTCTTAGTACTAATGGTCTCTTAATTGCAATTGTCACAATAAACTGAGCAGTTAACCGTTCACAAGATTGTAACCGGATGGGATTGGTGAAGGGGTATCAGTTTGGTCCACAATATTCCAGGCATTCTAAATATGTAATCAGATAAATCAGATTGACATCCTATTTAAGTCTTTCTAATGTTATAGAATTCTCACTAATTGGATATGCATTGACCAGTACAAAAAATTGATGCAAACAAATACTAGCTTTTAATATGTACAAGTGCATCGAGTATGTGTCCTCCAGGTTGTTCTTTGTATTTGTAAACAAATAGAAGAACATCCATAGCTGTCTATTATGTCAAAATCCATTTTGGTTCACATTCTTTATCCTTGTAAAAAATATGTACCACATGCTGAATAATTATCATATTTACTTGGTAGCTTAAGACCTATAAATCTTTTATCAAAAGTGACTTTAGTACAGTTGCATACATCTATAGATACAGCTTGACTGTCCAAGTAAAAACAATTTACTTCAACAGTAATGTGACATTTGCAGATTGAGCAATTACAATCGCAGTTGCAGCAGGAGAAGTCCATGCGCATGTTACTTGAGAAGGCAATGGGTAGAGCTTCTAGTACTCTCTCTCCTGGACATCGTCATTTTGCTGCTCAGGTAAACTCTCTCTGAATAATCAAGTATCTTCCTGTGTAGAAAAATAATATTTTAAGATAAAACCAACCCTTCCTAAGCAGTATACATTACTGACCACTTTAAATTAGTTAAGTTAGTTCAGTATACAAAAGAAGATGTTTCCCCCTTGATTTCACAGTTAACAATAGAAGTTATACATAAAGGATCAACATGTACCTGAAACTTCCAGCCTAGTCAAACTAGGCAATTAAATTTGGGACTGTGGAGCGGTTATTATTTAGGCATATTCCGCAGGAGTTAGCAACAGTCCCTGATATTTGAAATGAATCCAAGCTGATTTTCATGTGTGCTATATATCCTTCTTAGTAGCATGGTTCAGAGATCAGATATTAGTTCTGGCAGTGATACAAACAGTAATAAATTTGTTCTTTGCCTAAGAACTCTGAGCACTGGTTATTGTGCAATATCATATATTATTAGTTGGGAACATCAAGTATGAAATGTTATCCAACTAAGAATCTATTACTTTCATATTCTCCTACATCCCATTTTCCACGCTGACAAAAGTTCTGTATAGCCTTCTTTTTAATTTTTTCATGTCTCAAATTTAGTAACCAGCTGATAATGAAAACCTCTTTTCTTGCAAGTATCAGACGAAAGAGTTGATTGCTGAAATTGAATTGCTCGAAGAAGAGGTTGCAAACCGTGAACAGCATGTTCTCTCATTATACAGGAGCATCTTTGAAAATTGTGTTAGCCGGACAACTTCTGAGCATAGCTCGGTTGTGACTTCTCCAGCACATGTAAAGAATGAATCCAGGAAACACCCAAGTATAATTACCAGTGCCTTCTGTTCCTCTATAAAGTTCCCACTGCAGACTTTCCACTCTCTGGCTACTATAAGTAACTCAGGGAAAAAAAGTTCGTTGCAGTCTAAAACAAGACACGCTTCACTCCTTAATGGTAAAGATAACGTCCATTTAGAGAAAAGTTGTTCCAACCACGTTAAGGTACACTAATACATTATAATGTTTATATTACTTTCCCCCTCTCCGTAACTGCATCTCTTGAACTTCCAACTGTTGCAGCATGTGTAATTTTTTGTTTCTTGAACAGTTTCCTGATATCTGAGCTTAATTTGGCATCTTAAGGTTTTCACTAAATGTATCATTTTGATAATTTCATTTTTTTTGATTTTTTTTTTTTTCAAAAGTTAGTCTCAGATGTCATGAATGATTGGTTTCATGTTGGATCTGGTTGGAAAGCATATTCCCCTGATGGTGGGTTGAAATTTAAGGATTATATTATATAACATTGTAATGGCCATTGGAGAGAACAAAATTGATCCAAACATAAATAATGTCTACATGTCTACTACCTAATTTACCCATTAAGATTAATTGGAGAAACGGATTTCATTTATATGCACTACCTCCAATAAATATATCCTGTAGTGGACAATCCATGTTCAGATTTTAGTTTCACTGGATGTATCTGGATGTATCTGAGATTTCATGACTAATTTGAATTGATTGTTGAGATGTAAGAACTGGTTATGTTTCTTGTTGAGTGTTGAGGTTCTTAACTGGATATTTTTGGATTGTATGCTGGTTGATAAAGGAAAGATTTGGATAAAGAATTCAATTAAAGTAAGTTTAGGTTTGAACTTTTTTGTTTTTCTCTTGATTCTATCATTTAATTCTCCACATCTTTCAATTTTTTTAATTGATTGTTGTAGTTTAGTTTTTTGCATTAAGTCTTCTAAAAAAGAATTCTATTAGAGTGTATATAACTACTCTATAGGTAGTTCCTCGTTCGGTTAAACTATTGACACAGCTGGATTTTGTATGTGATTTGGTAAAGTGACAGTAGAATTCTCAATGATTTCATTCATGTAACAGCACCAGCATGGGAACAGATGTGCCTTGTAGCACCTGAATCAACTATCCAAATATTATTGGAAGAAAAAATTGGGTGGACTAACACTGAAAAAGATATACATGTAGCATATGTAGTGGCAGTGTTGCTATGTTGATCAGTGGGATTTGATGTTTTTACAGAGGAGGTGGATTTCTGTTAATTAAGAAAGTAGCTGTCAACACACAATCTGTCTAAAATTTGACAGGAACTCGAGATTGAAAATATAAAGCCCTTGCTACATTTAAAAGGTGTTGATGTTTACGTTCCACGATTGAATTTTGTTGTGGCCTCTCCACACAACTAAATTGATGTAAAACTTCATTTTCAGCAAAGAAATCAGTGAAGGCAAGTTCTGGAGCATTGTCAGATCTAAACACTTTTATTGGAGCCTTAAATTGAGTTGCCATCATATTAGAGTGTATATAACTACTCTCTAGATAGTTCCTATTTCGGTTAAGCTGTGTCAACTGGGTTTTGTAATTCGTTTTCTATTGTAAGATTCCACTTGTACTACTATTTATAAACAGCTGAATAACTGAGTAATTGAATGCAAAGTTCATTTTTCTTCCATCCCTTCTTTTCTGCACGTAATATTTATTAGAGTGTATATAACTACTCTCTAGATAGTTCCTCTTTCACACCTCCGCAAGTGCACTTCCACATGAACAACTAGGTCTGTAATTACTCAATTCTTCCCAAATGGTCTTGAGTTTGGTAAAATAAACACTGACATTGTTCTGATCTTGAACAAGATTCATCAATTCTTTCCTTAATTGAAAGATACGTGGTCCATTTTTCTATTGAAACCGATCCTTGAGATCAATCCAGATTTCGTAAGCTTAAGTTGCGAAAATTACACTAGTAGATATCTCTTTGGATATAGAATTTAAAATCCAAGCGATAACAATGTTATTGTTTCTAGTCCAGGAGTTGAGTAAATAGAAATCATCACCTTCAGGTTAGTTTATTTTTTACTGACAAAGCTATCATCATCACACGACTCCAAGGGGCATAGTTATCTCTTGTGAATTGTTGAGAAAAAAGAATCAATTCTGGACTACCAGGATGATGCAAGAAATATAGACTCGAAGGGTCATCAACAACATGCTTGCAGATGACTTCGGATTAGGAAGGTTTGCGGATTAGGAAAGTGACTGAGTGGACTCCATTCAAAGCTCAAAATAGAGATCAAACTAATTCAACAACTAATCTTGCAGAATTATATTAGTATCCATGAACAAGATGAACGCAGCAAGCTTGCTCTGATACCATTTTACGTGCAGAAAAGAAGAGATGGAAGAAAGATGAATTTTGCATTCAATTACTCAACTATGCAGCTGCCTATAAATAGCAGTACAAGTGGAATCTTACAACATAAAATTAGTTACAAAATCCAGTTGTGCCAACAGCTTAACCAAAAGAACTATCTAGAGAGTAGTTATATGCACTTTTCTTCCATCTCTTCTTTTCTGCAAGTAATAAATTAATTGTGATTCTCTGTTACCATTGTAAGGTAGGAAATTGTGAATTGTGATTGAGACCATTTCTTTACTTTCCATTTCCTCGCCCTTAAATCTGTACTTTTTTTTTCTCAGTTTTTCTTGTATGTCCCCTTTTCTCCTTTTTCTTATCTGTTCTTGCTGTCCCTTGGGTTTTTACTGGTCATTTTTCTTATTTTAATGCACAACCACAGTAATTATCTTCTGTGATATCATTCTTTCACATTTAATTGCTTTAACTAATAATTTCTTTATCATGTTGATGCTTTTGCTACGCTTCACTGTTTGATTTCCTCCTAGTTTTTCTTCCAGATATTGATTCTGGAGACTAGCAATTGGTTGGTTGTCCTTCCCATGAATTTTTACCCTAACACTGGGGGTTACTCCCAACCCTAGGCTCCCCCTTCTCATCCACAAAGAGATCCACAAAAACAGAACCATACTTTACTTGGGCAATGCCGACTGGCACTTTAACCATTTAAATGGTAGCTATAGTGTTTAAAGAATTCTAAATGGTGCCGAAATCTCTAAATAAAGCAGTCAGGTCCCTTTCCTGTCTGAAAATGCTTTGCTCATAAAGACAAAGGAGGCTTTACCTTTGGTCGCAATGACACTTGCAGACACTGGATAAGCACGCAAGGGATAGGGATGAGCTACCTTAAAGACTGACATTTGGCCTTCCCAAATTCTGATAATTGAAAATAGATGGATTTATGAGTTTCATTTTCATAATTGGTTAAGTTGACAGTAAGAATGTGGCTTCGGTTTCTCAACAATTTGAGCTTAATGAAAGCTGTAGGTGGGTTAATTCATAAAGTGCTCTCTAATGACCATATGCCTCATTAACTAGGACATCTGAAATTGTGCACAATAATATATACATTCACTAATAAATTGATTACTTTTTCGTACTTTTGACAACATATTGTTACAATATGCCATGTCTCCATTGCAGTATATATTGGATCATGTTGGGTCACAGAAAAGGATCAGATCTGTAGTAAAACCATATTGGTCGCATTGACCTTTTTCACCTATTATAAGATGTTGTGTGATGACTCCACTTATGTTCAATAACTAAAAATAATTTGAAAAGACTTCGTTATACTATCTAGAGATTGTCTTGAAATGCTGTGGAACGAACGAGTTTCAACAATTAACATCTTGTTTGCTACACATTAAAATTTTCATTTTCATTCTTTTACTTATTTTCAACCATACATTCTTCAATAAAATAATATTTTCTATCACATCAATAACTTTTCCTTTTTTTTCAACCACACATTCAACATCAATCTACTATTCCAGAATACATTCTTCCAAAATAATGTGGCTCAAACACACTCTAAATCACTCTATCTCGAAAACACTTTATTGTTCTTGTAAATTACTACAAAAAAAAAAAAATTTTTTTTTGGTACATTGATAGAAGTATCTCATCATAAAAATTTGTTATGGATTCAGGAACAGGCACCAAACCTAAGGAAAACTTCTGCACCTCGGACTCTGAAAGATCATCTCTACCAATGTCCAAGTAGGTTGTCAGAGGAAATGGTTAGGAGTATGGCGTCTGTTTACTGTTGGCTCCGTAGCACTTCATCAGCCAATACGGAAAAATCACAGTTTTTCACAAAGTCGATACTTCCACAGCAAGGCGTTGGGGAGAAGAAAGAATGGTTGGCCCAATCTTCAGTTGAAATATCATGGATATCAACAGATAAGAATAACTTCTCCCGTGCATCTTATGCCATCAACAACTATAGGTTAGTTTCTTTATCAGGTCAAAAAGGAACGCGAGAGATCTTTCATTTCATAAATTTGAAATATTGAGGGGAAGACACACTTAAGATGTTCTCTCAAAGTGTTCTGTTAGAATCTATAATTCAAGAAACGGAGTGAATGGCATATCTTCAAATAGCTTGATACCATTCATTATTGCTGCAAAACTATAAAATTGTGTAAGATTGTTTTCAGGTGGCAATAATTGGCTGTTGGTTGCTAATGATGCATAGCATATGCTTGTAAGGTCATCATAAAATTCTTTTTGTTAAAAAAAAAAGTGCTCCTCTGATGCTGCTGTACTCAATAGTACAACCTATTGATAAGTCACTAATACTGCAGTAAAAATCCAGAACACCAACGGGGTAGGTACACTCTAGGCCTAGAGAAACTTTAATGACATTGGTTGCATCTAGTTCTAGATGAACGACCATGTACACAAGTTAAACATTTTTTATCCTTCTCACTTTGTAAAGGTTGGCACGAGGTTGATATAGCACTTTCTGAGTCCAACAGTACAATGTTGACTGGACAGTTGAAGCTATTCCATGAATATCTTTTTTTCTTGTTTGTGGATAACTCTGTATGGTCATTTTGATCAGGGTTTTACTATCCATAGTTCTTAGCCATATGTTTAAGGGCAGCTGTATTTCCCTGCACAAGTGCAGAAAAGAAGAACGAGATCATCGAAAATCTGTTTTATGAGAAAATTGACCTTATCTTTGATCTGAAGTTTTGAGCAATAAACATTTATTAGATAATTGCTGTATCGAGTTTGTCCTTGATGTTCTAGTCAATTGAGATCTTCACCTGTTGTTTGGCTAATGGCACTAGTCTGATCTCGATCCTGTTGCAACATGTAAACTGGTGCATATTATTTTGCATAGATACCATCCTTCAAAATACCGACAATCAATGATGAACTCTTACTGAACGGGAGCTGGGGTTTACTGGGTAAAATGAAAAATCTACTGCTAGGGTTACGGGCAACTCATTTTGATCGTTCTTGTTTCAGTAATTTTTTTTTCTTTCACTGTGGATTAAAGAAGATTTCTGTTTTATGTGGACTTGAAGATTAGGTGCGAAGTCTTCCAATTAACCACAACATCTTTTTCTGTTTTTCTGTTTATGAAGAGGGGAAGTGATTATACTAAACTTTAAAACATGGAGAAGCTGTAAATTTTGTTATTATATCCTGCTTCTAACATTAAATATGCATATTCCCTTGTATTTTCCTTATTTGGAAGCATATGTGGGATGGTGATGGTGAGATTTACTAATAAGGAAAGTGCATGGGAGGAGAGTGCACAAATGGGATCCTCATTTTTTGTTCCTAGTATAACTCTTCTTCAAAGGAATTACAAGACTTTACATATCTTCTCATGCAATTAATTGTTTCATCTTCTGGCATTTCAGACTTCTGGTAGAGCAGTTGGAAAAAGTTAATGTCTGTAAGATAGACTCCAATGCCCAGATAGCATTTTGGATCAACTTGTATAATTCCCTGGTTATGCATGTAAACATCTCATAGATTTTAAATTAGTTGTCATTTGGATTTTTCCTTACACTGCCTTGTTAATTTTGTTTTTCTGTGTTTGTTCACGAAGGCATATCTGGCTTATGGGATACCACACAACTCGCTCAGAAGGTTAGCATTGTTTCACAAGGTGTGGATATTATTATCTAAACATTTCTATGTAGCATAGTTCGCTTTCCTGATTATATTGTTCATCGGGTGAGAAGCAGCATTTTGGCCCTTATGAGTATTTCCTTCCACTTAGAATACTAGGTGGCTGTATATAGAACAAAACCTATTCGAGCAGATACTGATTTAATGAGTATTCTGATATGTTTTTTCTTATTTAGAGGCTTTCTACATTGATTCTGCTTTTATTTTACTGCTTTTATCTGTTAACTTCTCAATGTGTTGCATAGAATGCTTTCGAGGCTGTAATCTCAATATGGCCTTTTTAACCATCCTTGTACAGAAGTTTGGGTGTAAGACTGTTCAGTTGTTTTGGTAAATGTAATGTCAGGCTCATATCTCTGTGTAAGTTTAGTTAATTTTCTTGGGTAACGAAGTCACCTAAGCTAAAATTTTACCGGCATAAAGAGAATAAAGATACCACTTTCATGTTTGCTGAAATATAGTCAAATAATGACCAAAAATTATATATTAACATTGAATTAATTGCCATTCCAGTAATTATTCTTAATTTTACCAACATCTGATGGTGGCAGTGGTAAAAGCAAATGAAATTTGTAGTCACATACGTCTGTGGGCACGTGCTTCTGTAGATATACAATGTCTAGATCTGTGCATGAATTATGGAGTTAGTCCTTGCCCACTTAAGTGAAAGTTAAGACTGATGGTTTCAATGGCGGGATGGCTCATTTGAATGCAGGCATGAAAAGGAGTAGAAAAGGAAATCAAATCTTGGAGATAAAAAATGAAAACTTCTAAAAAAGGATAATAGAGGGATACAGAATAAGCAACAAGAAAATATTCCCAATAGTTTTGGGATCAGCAACATGATCTGATTAATCATTACGCCTACTAAAGGTCCAAAGCAGCTATATCCTTAATCACCAGGAGTGGAGGGAAGGGGGCTGTGCCATGCCCCTCCCCAAGGATCTTCTGTTTTATTTTTAAAATTTTTAAAAACATATAACAAAAACTAAGAATTGTTTGTAGTTTAGTGGTTAATGTTGTGCTTTATGGTTGCAGACACCTTGGTTAGAATCCCAGCATCTACACTATTTATTTTCCTTTTGTATTAGAGAAATTTGCATAATCAGTCCCTAGCCTTTAGCATCGAAAGCAAATTCATTTCCATCCTTTAAAATTGGACTTTTTAATCCCCAATCTTTAGTTCCATTTGCATTGTTCGTCCTTTTTTCATATTTCCATCAACCTCTTTCTTTTTTGCATGCACAGAAGCTTTCATTATCAACTATGTAGTCAATCTATGTACCACCAAAGCTCTCGCCTTCATGCGCATAAACCTATCATTCTACTAAAATTTAAGCTAAACCACAATCTCTACCATTGAATCGACTAAGTAAACTACATTCATCACCATTATATATGGGTATTTGAAAATATCAACCACTGAGTTTGATCGTGGCGAAAAAAATAAATAAAAGAAAGGCAAATTGCACTACAAAACCAAGTATGCCCATAAAACAACACTTCTTTAGGTTAAAACAACAATTATAATGTTTCTGTCTGTAATTGTTTTTGATTCGAGTATCGTGTAACCTAAATTTGAAATTTAAATAAAATGTTGATTCCTTTTTTCTATATTCTTCACTATCTTATTTGTATTTCTATGCAAGGTTAGTCAAAGTTGATTACTTTTATATTTTCTTAACAAAGTTTTTGAATTAAATAGGTAGATTCAAATGCGCACTTTGGCCATAGTAGTGCCATTGACTGCCATAGTGCCCCCAAACCAAAAATCCTGGCTCGGCCATCTTCAACCACAAACCATATTATTTGTGTCTAACCCTCTCTCTATTAACTTGTTCTAGTGTCCTATGAAGATTGCATCACTTTTAGAGATAAGGGCTTCTTTAGGTCTAAACAATACATATTCTGACCACTTAAGTTGTTCTCTTAATGCATGCTCTGATGTAGTATATAATCCTCATTATTAGTTTTATACTACAATTGTGCTATACATTTTTTAGTTGTGTTTTTCTTTCAATTATGTTTGACTTTTCTAGTTGTAATAGATTTTATTTTTTTATTCTTATTTAGATTAGGATTTAGTTTATTTCCTTCTAGAATTTAATTTCCTTATATTAATAGGATAATGAAATAATTTGGCCTATAAATACAAAGACATTGTGCACTTTTTGGATAACAAACAATCATAAATATTGGCAAACACGATTACTCCAATATAGTTCTTAATTTCAATTCTTATTACAAGAATTCATGAACGCTTTTGCACCAAATTGGTATCAGAGCAAGGTTTGCCCTGGCTGATGGCTACTTATGGGGTTAGTGGTACGTATGTTCACGACGATGATTGGAGGATTGGAAAACCAGCCTTGGTCATTTGGAACCAATGATGGATATGTTTGAAGAAGCAGTTGACAAGAATTTGTAGACTTCAACAGCTATGAATGTTGGTTGCTTCGACAAGCTTGAAATACGGCAACAGGTGACTGAAGAGTTTTCTCGAATCCCAGCTAAGTTTGAAAATAAACAAGTTATCAAATATTCTGCGAAAGTCTATCGAGAATATATAAAATAATCTAATTTGAAGCGTAACAAGATTTTTAGAACACAATGCACCATCAACAACAAAGTATGCAAAGTGATAATAAATCATGAGAGTAGTGAGAACTTGGTATCTAAAGCATTGGTGAAAGCTTTAAAATTGAAGACTGAAAAATATTAATTTGGCTATCAAGCTTCATAAGTTAAAAGGATGCAAGAAATTCAAAATATGGAGGTACATAAAATCTCAATTTCTATTGAAAAGTACTATAAAGATGAGATTATATGTAATGTGGTAGAGATGGACGATTGTCATGTACTTTGGGGACAACTATGATACTGTAATGTAGATGCCACTTACATAAGTCAAAATAACAGGTATATGTTTTGGTGGTACGATAAGAATATTGTTTTGGTATCATGTGATGAGCAATTTGTGAATACTAGAGTTAACAAAGAGAAAATGATTTATAAGACAGATGATGAGTTTATAAAAGATGCAATTCAAGGAATTGAAGATGTTACAATCCATGATACTACAATAGAAAAAGAAAAGTATGTGCAAGTTGAAAATCCGAAACCTGTTGATTCCTTATATATGGAAATTGATAATGAAAATAAACGCAACGATGAAAAAACTTCTGTAAAATTGCAATTGAAAACCCCAAGATCAAGCCGCACTCCGATGATGAACAAGTTGAAGTTCAGAAGTGTTCAACAAGAGAGGAAGGAATTATAATTTTCAATCACGAAGGAATCAATGATGATGTTTGTCAAATTGTTAATAAAAGTTGCCAATGAATTGCATTAAAAAATAGCATTAGTGATCTTTGTCGAGAGTGGACTTAAGGATGACAAGTCGAATCATGCTTTGTTTATGAAGGAATGTTACGTAGGAATTGTCTGGGAAGAAAATATAATGAGCATGGTAAGAATGAAGTTGACTTCAAAGAATGCTATTGAAAAATATAACCTTTATCGAGCACATTAAAAAATTGAATTTTTTTCAGTATCAGTATTGACAGAAATTTTTGAGTATTTTCCTTTCGATTGGTTGATTTTTTCTTCAAAAAAACTCAAGAACGAGTTTTATTCAAGTGGAGGGGATTGATGTGGTATATAATTCATCATTAGTAGTTTCTTATTACAATTGTGATATACCTTTTCTAGTTGTGTTGATTACGCTCAAAGTATAACGCGGTAGTTGTA
>CAIGRT010098417.1:0-11395 GCA_903798405.1 Fraxinus platypoda | reverse complement strand
ACGTTATACAATTATACAAACAATATCTTTCATACAATTATACAAATAATATCTTTACTATAGTAAAAAAAATACTTTCAAATTAGTCCACACTATTAAATACTCAATGAAAATACAGCACGTGCATTGCACGTGCCTAAACTAGTATTATTACAAGGATGAAATATTGGTCTTTAACACTTAGATAGAATAATAAGATAGAAAAGTTCAAGGAAAAATTTCATAATTAAGATATTAATTATGACCTATTTCAAAACTAAGAAACAATGTTTTAAAACTTGAAAGTCGGATATTTTATTTATGAAATAATTAATTAAATATTTTAAGATTATAATTATACAATTTATGGTCACAATTACATACTTATAGGTCAAACTTATTTTTCGATCACGTATTATCAAACTAATTTGTCACAAATTATTACTCGGTCACAAATCAAAAAATTTATATGTCATGATTTATTCATCGATCACAGATTCAAAATTTTATATATCACAATTTATTTATTGATCACAAATCATAAATTTTATAAGTCATAATTTATATAACGGTCACAAATTATGAAATTAATTAATCACAAGGTATTTCTCAATCACAACTTAATAAATTGTGAGCCACGATCACATTTTTTAGATCACGTATTATTTACTGATCACAAAATTAAACAATTTATTGGTCACAAACAACCAAATAATTGGTCACAAGAACTCCCACCCCATTCGATCCTACCTGCGACCACCGCACCACCACCACCACTCCAGACCACCAACATCATCACTATCTTACCATCGCATTCAGCATCACAACCACCATCACCCAAACACTACCAAAATAATGTTATCACATAACCAGGTCGGGACTTTGCAGCAACTTCAATGCGGCGCCACTACCACCACCATCACTACCAACTCATCGGTCCGCCAACATCACAACCACCACCACCAACAAAATACCAAACACCAAAAATCGCCAATAGCACCACCACTTCGCCATCGTAGCCAACATCATAATCACCACCAATTAAATGCCAAACACCAAAAATCAAAGAACATAACAATTTTGTCGAGCAATTAATTCATTTCGGTCGGGCAAGGGGCAAAATGTTTGATCTCTCCAAGAGCTTGAGCTTTCTTGTTCGATCCCAAACAATGTGTCTCTAATGACTCTAGCAATATAGCCTTGTAACTTTGGACCGGATTTCCTCCTTAGGTGGTAGTGACCAGCTTGCTTTATCTTGTCCACTACTGAAATCAATTTCTCCGATAATCCCAACCTTCAATAGCTTGAAATAGTAAATCTCGTCCACTACTTACTAGCGATAAAGACGACGGCTAGGAATGGGATGTTGGTTGCTATGATGTGTGAGATAGAGAGATGGGTATGGAGATAGGAGAGGGGAGCTGGCTGTCGTGAGAGAGAGATAGAGATGGGTATTGAAAGATGTAAAGAGAAATGAGAGGGACAATAATTAGGGTTTGTGATGAATTTTGGTGGTATTATTAATATTAAATATTTGAAATAACATCTTATTTTTGTATAAGCATACTTTATATTTGATTTTTGAAATTGGATTTTAAAAACTCAGATTTGATGTAATTGCCACAAAGTTCAATCTTCGCCCCCTCTCATGAAAAATTGAATTGTTTTATTTCATTATTCTACCTAAGTTGCTACATTATTGATATTTCATCATTATAATGATAGATATCATTACTCCTTTTATTTGGGCCATTTGGCCAGCATTTTTTCTAGTAAAAATTAAGGTCTTTACCTAATTTCTTTTGGGTTTAGAAATGTATTTAGCCCTTATTTAGCGGGAATTAAAATTAAATTTTAATAAAAGTATATGAAATATATGATTGAAAATTTATGGGTCCCATAAAAAAATGTGATTAAAATNTTAAGGTCTTCACCTAATTTCTTTTGGGTTTAGAAATGTATTTAGCCCTTATTTAGCGGGAATTAAAATTAAATTTTAATAAAAGTATATCAAATGTTTGATTGAAAATTTATAGATCCCATAAAAAAATGTGATTAAAATTAATTAATTATTGACTTTGACTAAAATTAAAATTCGAATTTTAATTTGTGGGATTAGATTTATAGGTGGCAACATGAGATGTTCAATTAAGTCTATATGAGGCTCATGTTCATAAATGATTTATAATATCTAAAATATTTTTTGTCCATACATTTATAGAAATCCAAAATAATACCACTTATCCATTACTCGTTTCTATTTATTATAATTTAAGCCCTTTATAAAGACTTCCAAACATGCTTCCACACATCTTTTTCATTTAATGCGGCACGTGTTACCATGTAGATTGATATTGATGTTTGTGTTGCTTAATAGCATTACACTATGACCAAACTTACACCAAAAAGAATAATATTATTCATAGCGAAGACTATGGTCTATGGATAGTCGTTATACGTGGTATACACATAATAATTTGTTATTTGATGTACGAGATAATAAAAAACTATTACATTAATAATTTATATATATATATATATATATATCAAACATCTAAAATTATAAAATACTATATTTACTTAATAATTTCTACAATTGGTCAATTGTACAATTTTCAAAATACAAAAACTAGACTATTTTTCATAATTTCAATTTTTAACTAGACAAATCCTATTGAATATATTTATAGGAATTTCATACATTCTTTCGAAATTTTCAACAAAATAACAAGTAATTACATAATGTAGATAATACCGTAACTTAAAATTTATTTAACTATTTATTGAATAAAGTCATTTTTAACTTTTGTACAGATAAAATCTTTTAAAATTTTGAAATCAAAGTCAAATGAATTTTCTTTAATAAACTAGAATCAAATAAAAGACTTTAAAAAAAGATTAAAAAAAAAAAGACACTCAGGGAAGACGAAAGAGATGAAGGAAAAAATTCAACCAATTAGAAATTGATAAAAAAAAGGGGTCTAGGCGTGAAGCGAAGGGTTTTGCCCGAGTTTAGAGCATAAGAGTTGCATATGCGTCACCTAAACAAGATTTTTAGAGCACTTTCAATAAAATGACTTCCAAATAAAGAAAACGAGAATATCATTTTGCATTCAAATCTTAAATTGTAATCTTGATTATTAGCAGATTCTTTTATTCTAATTCGTTCATCAAATGTCTAAAATGACCCTTAAAGTTTACATCCTTTCCACTCGCTCAAGCAATTTAAGGGTTTTAAGACAAATTTCACAAATGAACTCTACCTAAATTTCCAAAACAAGATTTCTTTCCATCAAACTAATGACGAAACTATTTGTAAAGTCAAATGTGTATCATGTGTCGAAAATGTGCAATTTATATCTTATAAATTTTTCCATATTTACAATTGAAATGAGTTTATAGTATATAATCGTGTAAATTGAGAGGTCGCTAAATTTTACGAAACTGTTGATACGTTGATAGAGTTGAAAGTTGAGACACATGCTATCATTCGAGTCTATGCACAAAATTTCGTATCCAATTATCACATGCATGTCCATATTGTGTGACTAATCATTGAAGCAAACTGAAAGATCGGTATCTTTTGATATATTGTTGGGTTGAATATGTTATTACAATCATTTTCCAACCTGACGACCTTTACTTGTTGGATTTCGCTACTTTGTTAGAAGAAATGTAGCAGATGCAGTGACATAATTCGAGTTGACAACAGATAATTTGATGAAAAAAATGACCGTGTTTAAAACAGTCAAATGATGAAATGTCACGTAACATTATGTCAAGAATTATGGCACCGTGACATGATTGCTTCTTGTTTCAACTGAGTATTTTCTTTGTCTCTTTCCACACACACTAAGAAGGAACTTTTGTGTAATTTTTCTGGGGTTTTGCAATCTTTGTCTCTTTCCATTGATTTTTGCTTTTGGGTTTTTCGAAGTGTGTGTGGAAAAATGACCGTGGAGGAAATCAGAGGGAACAGTGGGTGTGTGAACGAAAATTATGACAAATTCCTAGTGGCCATGCGTGTTCTTCCGGTTGATGATCATCCAACATGCTTGAGGTTATTTAGAATCAATCTGTTCAGTTTCCGTTGCTCTTGTTGATGGTCGAAATTTTCAACATCTGCGTGTCAAAAGACCCGTCTGAACTCTGATGGTTGCCTTTCTCTATCTCTCTCTCTCTGGTTTTTTTTTTTCATGATGATATTGTTTGCAAAACAAACACAAATTGGCTTTTCTGATGCTAGAAGCTGGCGGGCCAACCAATATGACTACGATGGTCAAATTAGATCGATATTAGTAAAAAAAGGAAAAGACATTGTATAACTTGTAATGAATCTATTTTTCGAAATTTTACTTTTTAAATTTGAAAAATGCTCTTCATCATATATAAGATGAGTTTATAAGATGAGTTGAGAATATTGAGATGTGCTGTCCAACTTGTACCATCTATCTAATTAATTATTGACATTTCATTTTAAATTAACATGTCATCAATTTGGTGGGCTAGTGGTGAAGTTAATGAAGATAAATTTTAGATGACATGTTAATTTAATAATGACGTGTCAATAATTAATTGGATGGACAGTAAAAATGGGACATAAAATCTCTACTCATATAAAAATGAAAGGTTGGTCTTTATCATTTTTTAATCATTATTTATTATTTTAATTTCCCTTCTTTTGACATATTCATGTGTTGTAAAAATCAATTATGAGTTTTCTACTATAGTAAAAATCATTTTTATTTTGGTTTTATAATATTACAAGTAAAAAAAAGAATATTTAAAGAAAACTTAAAAGTGTCATTTTCATAATGATAGTAAAGCAAAACCCTATGGATTTGTTTGAATTTTGTTTTTTTGGGAGAAATAGATTTTGAAATAATGATTTTTTTGAAGAATTGAATAAAAAGTAAGAATTTTTTTTGAATTTATATATAAATAATTTTATTAAAAGAATGTGTAATTAAAATAGGGGTTGAGAAAAAAATAAATTTTCAAAGAAAAAGTTGAAACAGGGGCTAAAAATCTTTAAAGAAAATTTCTCTTGTTCTCTATTTTCTCCCTCACAAAAGCACACTTACACGCTGAGTGCGAGTGCGTGGGTAAGAATCCGGCCATGGAAACGAATAAATAGAGCTCAGAAAGCTTTTGAAGATACTGAAATTCGAACGTCTGGAAGACAAACAAGGAAGAAGAAATTCAAGGAAAATTTGAAATAATTGAATAACAGATCGAGGAAGTAGGTAGTGATTTAACAGTTCAGAATACTTCGATTGGAGTGAGAGAAGCGCCAAAAGATTCTGAATTCGAAGTTCTTCATCGGAGAGTGATTTCCAACCTATCTCTCCGGTACTTCTTCAATTTCTCCTTTATAACATTGATAGTTTTGTTTCATATTGTGAAACTAAATTCTTGGATTGTCTTTTTTGGTCTAGACCTATTACTGCAATTTATCTTTCTTTGTAAAATGAGTTGTTTTACAATTTAGTTGAATTGAAATATAAGTACAATTTAAAGTATTTAATTTATAGCACTATACAGATTCACGGTAAGGCCCAACACTGTTTCGCCCCTGATTGAATCCTGCACTGACTCCCATTCACTTATTTATGAATTCATCCCTATGTAAGAACATTACTAAAAGAATCAGACCTATTTGTTGAAACTAACTTAATTAGCATTTATGCGAAATATGGGTCACTTGAAAATGCATTTGGCTTGATGGAATGAGTAAGGGAAATTTGTAGGTGTAGTTTACGATAATTGGCGCATGCTTCATGGAGGAGAAGTGGTGGAGCTTTTTTATTTGATGACGGTGTCTGATAATATTGTTTCAGATGATTTTTTTGTTTCCCAAATTTTAAGGACTTGTTGAAATCGTGGGGATGTGGAGACCAATAGTAAAGTTGGCAAGAAATGAGCATAGAGCTTAAGAAAAAATTTGACCTTTAATTTTAGGCAAAGGTGTTAAGACTTTTCCAAGCAAGGGTATTTACTCTTTAAGACTTTTGACCAGGGCTTTTAAAGTATTCCCGAGCTCAGTTTGTGGGTTGTTTTTCTGACCTTTTTTTTTCCCCCTTAATGTTATAGCTTTATAATCAACAGTTCTTCTTCTTCATATGCAGTGAAAGATACTGTAATTTGAGTAGGAGTATTATAATGAACAAAGGAGGAGTGGGACTGGGTAGTGGAGCTGGCGGCAGTGGAGGTGGACCAACTGCTGCGGCGGCAGCTGCGGCTGCCCAAAAGCAGAAGACCCTTTTGCAGAGAGTGGACAATGACATCGGAAATCTCGTCGATAATTTCGGATTCCTCGTTAATGTGGCACGGGTAATCTTGCTAATTCCTTTGAATAGCTTATGAAATTTTTAGAATAATTTTATGCATATTATTTCTTGGTCGATTACATTACAAAAACTCTTATCAGGGTGTAATGATTAATGAGCATGTTGCCTTTCAGAAATTAATATAATGAGGGTGGTTTATTTAGTATTTGAATTTTAGAAAATGTGAACATAGAAAAATTAGGTGATAATATGTGTTCTTGTTTAGCCCTTGTTTTGGCTTTGCTAAAAATTAGATTTTTTGAGGATTTGGATAAAAGTTTATGAAATGAATGGCTGAAAAGTTGTGTGTCCTATGAAATGTGTGATTAAAATTTACTCGACTTTGACTTAGATTTTTATGAACTCTTTTTAGCTAAACCAAATAGGTTAATGTGAGTGAGTAAATCCAATTTCAAAACTGACAGCCACTTGAACATTTTCGGAAGCCAGGCTGTTCTGAGGGCCTTTTTTCTTATTTCCTGAGAAAAGATTATAGAAATGTTGTTAACCCCTTTGATATGCTCAAGTTCACTTAACAAGTTACTTATGGCATGTTTGATGTGTTGGATTGAACCACACTAGATACGAATAAAGAAGCAAAAATAAGTTGAATTATGTTTGTTGAACTGTGTAGTGTGTCCAGTATTGTGTACCAAACATCCTCTTAGATCAAAAGATGGGTGAAAATCAAGTAAACAGTTCTTGGAGTTCAGTGTATACTTCAATGCATCACATGTTAAGGATGTAGTTCTCTATTCAAATTTTTTATTATGTAAAGAGTTGAAATGCCCGTACTTTGATGGTACTTTGTAGGGGGAATGATATGTACCCAATGTTTTACGAAAACCACATGCCATTCGCACATATGTGATTGTCCATGTGGAGATTGCCAGCTTATTGTTGTTGGACTTGGGTTGGGGGCATAGGGTAACCACTATTAGCTACTATTAGGTGCACCTTGAAAACATCTAGATAAAAAGGGTTATAAAGGCAGAAAATATATTTCATCCTTAAGCACGTATAGAGCACACCTGGAAAACATAGTAGTGTGAGTAGTGAGGAAGATCAAGATAAATATACATTTATAGTTTAGACATAAGTTTAAAATAGAGTTTAATTTTAATTGTGAACGTTTAGATTGGATAAGATTAGATTAGGAGCCTGTTTGTTTTGGATTAAAATCTAATTTTAATCTAAGTCAAAGTCAAACAACCAATATTAACCACATCTTTCATGGTTCACAACTTTTCAACCACACATTTCAAAAACTTCTATCACAATCTACTAAAAATCTAATTTCAATCATCACCAAACACCTTCTAGATTAATTATTTCGATAATATTCTAGTTTATTAGAAGTTCGTTTGATTTTAGTTTCTTGCTTTATATAAATAGAGGGCTTATTCATTGTAATTCATAACCCTTCATTATATGAATAAAAATAGATTTCCTCTTATCCTCAATTCTTCCCTTCTTTACACCCATTTCTTTTCTTGTTCATTAACAAATTACACGCTCCTGCATCAGATACATATATGTTGTGTAATATGTTGTTATGTATGTATTGAATGAAAGAAATAGATGGCATTAGAAAGGAAACTCTGTATGTTACTTTATTTCTTGATATGAAAATGAAAGAATTGTATTACAAATCACTGCAAATACGAAAAATGACGTACAAGGATGGTACCAACTTTCAAGAGGTTGGTTCTCTCCTACAAGACTCCTATTTTCCCCCGTTTTCTCCAAGTTTAACATCTCTTATTTATTCTTGAGTGCCAACTGCTTTCTAACCAAAATACCAAACTAGCCAACTGCTTCTTAACCGAAATACCCAACTACCTCCTGTAACTGATTCTTGTAACCACTAACAGAACCTTCCGGAGCTGAGTGCCTGGTGCAGCTCACAACTCTTCCCTTTGATTCTTTACTGTGCCAGCAGCATCCTCCTCCTTCCCCTGCTTGTATATGTATAACAAATAGGAGGTCTATCATAGTGCTACTTGATGCATTTCAAAAATGCAGAAAAATGATTTCATCATTAATAGCAGGGAAAAGGGAGGATCTTGGGGAAGGCTGGCGTGGGCCAGGGCAGCCCAAGCCCGGCTCCACCATTAAATATGTGAAAAGAGAATTTTCGAAAAGTAGCCAAGTCTAAAATAAATTTTAGACCACCCAGCACAATCCTTATAACTAGTTAGTCCATTCCCATAAAAATGGTCAACCAATTGCGTGTGGGAGTGAGAGTTTTCAAACACCAACTGAACATGCTACTATTTGTAAAATAGCAATAACCTGTAAGTGCAGCTCCAATGGAAATTGTCACGTTGCTANCTACCCAAAAACATTTCTATATTAAATTATCCACTGCTCAAGTAATGTTAAATAAGTGTTATTTTAATATTTTGAATGTTATTTATAATAAGTATTTTACATTATTTGGTGAACTTGGTAAATTATTGAATATGATACGATGCTTCTCTAATTATCACTTGTTTGTTTTAGTCATGGAGAGATTTCTTAAAGAAAATCTCTTGTACAAAATGTTGTGTTATTACATTGTTTTTATTTCTTTACCTTTATTAAATACCTCACGCACTTGAATAATTTCATGGCTCCGAACCTGGTTATGCTTCCTAATATAGTTTCATAGCTCATGTCAAAGCATCAATATAGGTTATATGGATTGTTACCTCTTGGGATCTGCCTAAAGTTATCTTTCATGTATCACGTCTTCTTTGTTAAGCGAATGCAATGTTTCCATGACTCTTGAAACTATCAGCAATAGAACCAACGGCAGAGCTAGGATATATGATGCTAAGCACTGTGATGCAAGGCCCATAGCATCCTGAATCATAGTAACTTGCAGAATCATGTGACATATTTATCCAGAATCAATCACACGAATTATGAACAAATGATAAGATTCAGATTCCAGAAAACAAATTGTCATGAAAACCAGAATATAACCACAAACTACCTGAACAAGCCATATCTAGAATGAATCTTTTGATAATATAAACAAACCTTAACACAACACAGAGCTCAATAAGATTTCTCCAAAACACATCTAAAAGATTCAATCATATATGCAGCTTTTCCAGGGGTTGGAGAGAGAGAGAGAGAGAGAGAGAGAGTTTAAATAAAGAAAAGATATGAAATGAGCATAGAGAGAGAGTATAAGGTGGATGATAAGTCTTTTTTTTCCCCTCGAATCTAGATTGCAAGAGCATCTAAACTTTTGCACAAAAAGATTGTGGGGTCTAAACTTTACAGGTCATGAGATAATGTGGAATGCTGGGGTTAGGGACCCAAAGAAGTTTCATCTGTATATGGACGCCCTCTGCTCCTGCATAGAACCATGTCATAAACAGATCATGCATCTTGAACCTTGTGCAGGAACTGGTCCTTCAGATTTTATGATAATGTAATTGAATCAGTTAGGAATATGCTTTTGCCTGAGCTATAAGCAAATAAGTGAAGCTAGTAAATGGCACTGGTACTGAATTGAAGTGTTGCTGTTCTTTACTGCATTATATAATATTTCTATATTTCAGGTGTATTTTGTTTTGTATGAGCATATTGCATGTAATTCTCTTTTCTGCGACCAGTGAACAACTGATTTTTGGGCTGCTGCCATTATGCTAAGCACAGTGGAAGACATCCTAGTTGATGATCTGGCTCTTTCAATAAATGTTCAACTTCCTGATTGTAACTATTTGGATTCTTAACATGATTGTTCAGTTATTTTACTCACAGTTATTATTATTTTTTCATTTCTGAAGTCAGTACTTCTACAGTTGACATGTATCTGTGCAAAGAAGAGACCATTCAGGTTTCTCTATTTATGAAATTCCGTTTTGTTCTTGCTGGGTTCTCAAGTAAAGAAATATTCAACTTCCTGGCGATAAATCATTTTTCAAAATGCATCTGTTTAATAAAGCTGAATAAATTTCAGGTTAATGATCCACCAGTACGAAATTCTCAGGAAGCTTTCATGATGGAGATGCGTGCTGCCAGAATGGTTAAATCTTATTCTGATTTTTAGTAAATTCATACATAAATATGCACACAGCGAAGATTCATCTGCAAATATCTCAAAGTTTTTAGTCAAATGAAAAGTTGTGGACATGCCCGTATCTTCTACATTATCGACCCAAAAACTAGGAGCCAAATCTTTTGAGTTCTTTGGTGCTTTTGAATCAAAACAACTATATCATATTTCATGCGTGTATGTTTTATAGTTATTTAATCCTTTACTCTCCCCTGTTCATTTGGCTAATTGAAAGTATAAACGAACAGGTTCAAGCAGCTGACTCGCTGCTCAAATTAGTGTCCGAGTTGAAGCAGACTGCAATTTTCTCGGGTTTTGCGTCTCTTAACGACCATGTAGACCAGAGAACGGAAGAGTTCAATAAGCTTGCAGAAAAAACGAACAGCAAATTGGCGAGAATTGGAGAAGAGGCAGTTGCTAGCCTTAAGGAGCTCGAGTCACATTACTACTCATCCGCGTTGAGAACCAGCATTCCTCCTGAGTCCTAGATAAAGGTGGAGTAACTTCTGTTGGATTTATTTTTGTTTGAAGTAGTACACCTGAACTTCCTGGAGCATAGAAAATGATTAGGTTGATGTATCATGGGAACCAATATCAGGAATGTATTTTATCTCACGGTAGACCTATAATCTGAATTAAAGGATCTCAAAGTACTTTATGTAATTTTGATACTTTAAAAAGTTGTATTTGACAACTAATTGTCGTTTTCTCGGATTATTCATATTGATTGAGCATTGACTTTTTATAGAAAAACTTTAAAAAAAAAAACCCTCTTTTTTACAATTTTTTTGAAAAAATACCTATTTTCATTAATATTTCAAATTTTTATTAAAAATCAACATTTATTATGTTATCCTTCATTTTTTTTTAATATCGAAATACTACTATGCAATAAAATGTGAACCCATTAAATGTAAGATCAACTATACAGAAAGTCCCCAAATTTCTCAATTTTCATATCTAAATAGCTTTCTATATAAAATTTTAGATTTAAATAAATATAATTTAAAAAAAAAAATTAATAAATATGTAT
>CAIGRT010098401.1:0-12902 GCA_903798405.1 Fraxinus platypoda | reverse complement strand
TATATTAATTAAATTTTTTTAATCTGTGTGAAAAAAGAAATTGGACTATCTTTATAAGATGGATGGAGTACAAAAGAGTTGTGAGTTTAACGTATTTGTTATATTCGTCTCCTTTGTTGCCAAGGCATTTCATCTACTATATGCTTGTTTGGCAGTGCTTTTAATTGCTTATAAGATGTGAGTACTTCGAAAATTGTGGATAATAAGTTTTACAAAATGTGAATAAAATATGTTTGATGAGATTAAATTGAAACTTAACCATGGCCAAATATGCACAATGTTTATTTATTATATTCCTTTTTTATTGTGTTAAAGCAAGGCACCTGTCAAAGCTGTTTAGGATAAAATCTTGGTGTCCCATTTATAGTATGAATGGAGACAAGCAAAGATTTCCTCAATTGGTCCTCGAGTACAAAGATTCAGCCCCAATTTGGGCTCCATTTTAATTTTAATAAAAAAAATTTCTTTATTCTTTTCAACAATACATTCTCAATAAAATAATATTACGTGTAAACCAAAAAACATTTTCTTCTTTTAATCACACATTTTTCAAAAAATTAATATTTCAAAATCCCATTAAAATGAAGTATATTTATTATTTACAGTATTAATGGAGACGTGCAAAGATTTCCTCGATTGGTCCTCGAGTGCGCGGATTCAAGGCAGCTTGAAAATGTTCTCATTGCAAAACTCAGTGGTTGTCAATTCTAAAAAACTGTGAAAGCTACAACAAATTTTTGGATTCCAAGGCACCTTTTTCAGATACAAACAATTTTGGTATATCAGGCGCATGGATCCAAGTGCTACATGTACGGAGGGGAGGCGTGGTTTGGTTTATATACACTCACACATGGGGTGGGTGCGTGGGTAATTTTTTTTATTTTTAATTACGGTGGGACCAATCACCATTGTGAGAGGGTGTAAAACCGCCGTAAACCTCATTTCTGTACATGAGGATTTATTCTCCAACAGTACACATTGAGGTCGACTTTATGAATTTCTTTTATTACTTATTTCAGTTCATTATTACATTTTCGAAAAATTTGTATGCACTCATAATATATTACAATAGCTTGCCCCTCTCTTTTCAAACTTATTGTGCTAAGGTTAATGTTATTTTGAAATCTGTGCAAGACATATTCTATCTATTAAGTCGTCTATCACGGCACAATTTATCTTTGACGTCTTATCTTATTTAGTCATTGTTTGATCCCAATGTTTTAGAATTCATTTCTTACGAATTCATTCTAACCACATATTTTATGCATGATTGTCGATCCGCCCATGGTGACGGTGTCACATCAGCAGAGCCTTTGATTGTTTTTTGACTTTTTGTTTTCCCCCTACTCCCTACAGCCTTACCACTCTTTTAAATTTTTACCCAAACACCCCCTTTTTACCCATGCCCACGCCCGCCCGACCTTTACCACTCACCCTTTATATATTCATGTTTTTTTTTCTTGTTTTTGTCTCAATTTTCGGGGTTATTGTGGAATGTCAAACGAAATCAAAATATTGCATTCTTGATATCATTTCGAAGTGCTCACAGCCTAATTTTTCTCATGGTTAACAGTACACGAAACGACCAACCGTAGCAAAAGTTACAACGCGTCAAAATAGGTCATTTCAAACTAGTATTTCGTGAATTTCAATAACATGCCAACTTTAAAAATTAGTTGGCGATCGTATGCTACCCGAATTCATAAATCGCCTATGTCATCTTGAAGCTCATTTTGAGAACTATATTGTACATATATCGAATGGTCCAAACGAATATCGTTTGAATATCGAAAATAATTAAACGAGTGTCTTAAAAAGAGGTGCATAACTCATTTTTTTCTTTAAATTTTTTGAATTATTTCATTATGTTTATTATTTTTGCGCGACAATTCATTTTTCTAGTGTGGATTAAAAAGGGGAAAAAAGTTAATTCGAACTTGAACCTTATTCAATGTTGATTTTTTCTGTTCTTTTTTTATTATTTTGTTCTTTCATTTTTCAGAACATGGATTGAAAAGGAAAAAAACATAATTCGAATTTGAACCTTATTCAATGTTAATTTATTATATTTTGTATAATAATCCGAATTTTTTTTATGTCATACCACATGTAAAAATATCATAATAAAATGATGTAAATTATATTAAGAAATGGGTCGTGCAAAAATAATGAAATAATTAAAAATTTTAAAAGTTAAAATGAGTTATGAGATGCTCGTTTAATTAATTATTTTCGATGTTCAGACAATATTCGTTTGTACCATTCAATATGTCTACAATGTAGTCTCGAAAGGAATTTTAAGATGACAGAGACAATTTATGAATCCAGTTAGCGTACGATCGCCAGCAAATTTTTAAAATTAGCATGTTATCGAAATTTTCGAAATATTAATTTGAAACAGTCTTTTTTGACGAATCATAATTTTTGCTACAATTGGTTGTCGCTCGCCATTAACGATGAGAGAAATTAGGTCGTGACCACTTCGAAATGATATTAAGAATACAATATTACTTCGTTCGACATTTCATACCGACCTCAAAAATTGAGACAAAAATTTTAAAAAAAATTATATATAAACGGTGGATGATAAAGTGGGAGTGGGAGTGGGAGTGGGTGGCGTGGGTAAAAAGCTAAAGAGGTGGGACGGTTTTTTTATTTTTATAAAAAATTACTAAAAATTCGATTGTTTAACCAAACAAAATAGGGTTCATTCTCATGTAATCACAAATACATTATACATCTTCACATGTTTTATCATGATGTTTACCTAGAAAACAAATTTCGACATGCTAATATCCCTTTGTGAAACTGTGACAAGATTGGAACGATACAGAGAGAAGATTAACATCATCCCTGCACTGCTGCTCAAAGATGGCACGCGCAAATCGAAAAATGGTCCAAACTTGAACCTGCAGCTAATATGCAGCATACAAGTGTTCATTAAACCAACCTCAGAAGTCCGTTCAAAAGTTGGAAAAATCCAAAAGAAAACAGTACATAGGTTGGTTTGTGAAGAGTGGGGACTGTCTGTAGTATAAAACTGTGTGGGTTTAATGAAAGAATTGTGACCTTTTTGATTCATGCTAAGATATGGTTCTTATCCTGTGTCCTAACACCATCAACCTCTTCAATCATTTTATGAAGTTGTGTAAGCAAATATGTCAGCAAAGTTAACTTTCATCTAGAAATTTACTTCTAGCATATTACTCGGAGCATAATATCCTTTCGTTTTCTTTTTCCTTTACATACTTTTTTCGGTGGTGGTGGGCTGAATAAATTAAAGACAAAATATTGTCTAATTATTTTCTCTTTCGATGTCGTCGTAATTTGGGGTGACATTACTACGAAAATGATCGCTTCGTTATGTGTGGCGCAAATGTCTATCTCTTGCATTGAAAACAAAATTTCTGCTTCATTTACAAGTCCGAAACAATTTTATTTTAATTCAATTACAATCGATCATTTGTGTTATCTTTAGAAACCAATTTTCCTAATACATTTCTAAGGTAATCGGACAATTGACACTCACGAAGCGACCTGAACGACAGTAGATACAGGGCAATATATGGTCAAGTTAGCGCCCCCATTCAAGCTCGATGTCAAGCACCACCTCCCCCACAGGGTTTAGAGTCAACATGAGATAGGATAGGTCACGGTCTAACGAGACACATTCTACATTTTGCAGCCTTTTAACATTTTATATACTTTTTCACTATCGTCACATTAAAACGAGGAACATAGTCCTGCCTTTTCAAATACAGGAGTCACGAACGATCCGTCATCGCGAACCCGATGAATTTATAGGCAAATTGATCTGAATGTAGCACCGCGTTAGTCTCCTATTGATCTAATTCTAATCTGGCACCCACCGATGGCATTACGTACGAAACTTCCATTTAATAATATTTACAGGGTGGATTAGTTGGGTGCAACAACTAATACAAATTCCTCATCTTATTCTCTATTTATAGACAGTATTGTTGCCATATTCATGTCCCTCCCTCCCTCCCTGTTAAAAATTCATTTCGTAGAACAGTAATCTTTAATGACGTCTGTAAGTTTTTTTCTCGCAATTTTATCATTTTGTATATGATCAAATGTTGATTGCATGAAGATTTCGTTGCATTGAATGCGAATTCTTATTTCGTTTGATGATCATATGAATTTATCCTCAAATTCTACGTCCGAGGTTTGTTTCTGGAACGAATTCATTATGTAAAATTTTAATTGACAGCAAGGACGGCCATTGCCAAAATTTGGTGAATGGGATGTGAATAATCCAGCCTCGGCCGATGGATTTACAGTCATATTTGCCAAGGCCAGAGATGAAAAGAAAGCCACCGTAACTGCTACTGGAGCATCAATGGTCGAAAACGTTTCTCAACCGCACGAATCTTACGAGTACCCCCAAAAGGTAATTGTTGGAACATCTCAATCTTATAGACATTTGTGACGTGTTTAAGATTTTGTTATTATAATGCAGAAGAAGTGGCTTTGCTGTTTCTGATTATGTAGTGCATTTAGATATATGAATCGGGAAAACATGGCATCGACGGACAATAATATCCAAGTGAGCAGATCAGAATAAAATGTCAAGGGAATGAAAGGCAGTTGTAATGTTACACGAGTTATTCAGATATTTAAAAACACGTTTCATATTGTGTCAGCAACTACTCTTAGAAGACAATAGAACAAGTTTCACATGTACAAACTATGCAAACAAGATAGACTTAGAGAGTAGTCTCTCCCTATAGAAACCTCAATGAAACATTACATGAGCAATGTTTTACCTTGATTTCTGCATTCCAAATGATAGGCCGCAAAATTTTCCTAACATCAGTTTATCTTTGTTCGCTTGATGTAGTTCTAAGTAAAAACTACATAAAATAGTCTATCAGGGTGATTCGAAGTAAACGGGTTTGTTTCCCGTAGTGAACCATAAAATTACAGTGCCAAAAATTTCCGACTGCAGCGATTCTAATCACCCCAGGATCCAGCATCAGAGTCAGCATAAGTCTTCGAAGCATGCCAATCCGGATATGTTGACAAGCCAACGGGATGGTCAAATAGACATTCACTCCCGAACTTGCAGTCACCGTGACGTTCATAATGTCGGCAAATACTTCTACCCTGTACAGAGATTAAAGTTGAACGAAAAACTATGAACATAGAAAGCCAAATAATCAAATTGAAAAGATGATAATCCAAGAATTCCCTTCATGACCAGGCTGAGTAACCTTAAGCAGAAAATAGATGTTTTAGTCGTTTAATAGTCATAAGTCCAGGCATTCAATTGTGCAAATTCATTTTTCCAGAAACAGTATATAGGTCTTTTACATCCGAAGTCTCTTTGAGTTCATAGGAGATTATTATCCAAATAATAATGATCAAAACATAACAAAAATACAATCACAAATATTTTTATTTTTTTGTTCACTCTCAAACAGCATTGCAGATTTCATCAAAATCGAGAAGAAGAGTCTTGCACCACTCAATTTTTGAAGTAGTTTTTGTTCAAATTGAATGTCTAACATGAGTGCTATGCAATCAAAACAAAATAAATAAAAAATCATTTGCTGAAAAAAATATAGCATACTTGGCTATGTTTATAAAAAATTAAGAGTAACTAACTTTGTTTACATGTCTATCTTATCAAATTAAGTTTCCTAGTGTAGCCTATCTTGTTGTAAATCAAAAGAAGGAATTGGTCTAAGGAGATTATGAAATGGGTTGTTAGCTACACGAGCATTCAAATTTTCCTCTAGTTCACATGAGATTTACACGCTGTGCCTATATTTCTTCCGAGGTATTTCTAAACCCCAATTCTTAACCTATTTGAGAAAATATCCCTCTATTGATATAGACCATTCCATAGAACAATCATAGACATACCTAAAAATATGACAAATTTTCCTTATTTACAGATTGAGTGAGCACACAGTTTTCACTTTTGCAATGGAGCCTATTTGAGGAAAAAAATTCTATAAATATATTTTTGTCTGTATCTTTACGAAATAATGCTAATACAAACTCTTATAACTTCTCCCACAAATATACTTGCTTTTATCAACATGAGGTTGCCTCCCATAGCCCCACCCAAAGCCTCAGAACCAGAATCCCAGTAATGGATAATGTGCTGTTTTTGGCAACCTTTCAAACACGTGATGAGGGAGAAAATTGAGGTACTCAAAACAGTAACATTAACACCCAAAATAAGTTCAAAGGACGACATAAATAATTTAACTTACGGGTCTCAATGGCAGGCCTTTCTCAGAAAGAACACGTTCATCTGGCCTAGGTTTCCTATCCTTTGGATGGTGGTATCGACATGCAGATCTAAATTTGCAATTCCCAGTTTTCACGAAATAATCGCATTCGGGCTGACCTGGACGTTCAGGAAATTCCTCATCTTGCATAGAAATGTATGATTTTCTCAGGAGGTTATCCGCAGAAGGAGTTGCACGATAATTCCCACTCTGATGGGAATTCGGAGCCTGAGTACATATTGACAAAAGCAGAAGTAGGCATACCATATGTCACCAACTTTTTGAACAGCAATAGAATACGTGTAGAACTGAAGGGTGGACGAAACAAAGCCCGATTATAATGCCCCAAAAAATAAATAAACAAATATCACAAATAGGAGGGAGATTAAGGATAAATCCAGGCATACTATAAAACTGGACATGTCCATCCCAGCTAATGAGAGATAGCATTAAACTCATTCACTGTCATAATGCTAAAAATTATTTATTACACAAAATATGTGAATGAAAGCCAGGTTTGAGGCACCATTTTTCTCTCAAAGTAGTCAGTCATAATTGCAGACAATGAGAATAAGGTATGAATTCTTCAACTTAGCAGAATCTGTATTGTATCAGGACCTTAAATTTCTTAGAAAAGAAAAGGAAAAAAACCAATCAACTAACTCTTATTTAACAATAGCTGCTGTTAGAAAACAATCGACGGTGGTGCTAAATAATTAGACAGTTCGTTCATCAGTACTACCAAGAGCAATTAGTAACACCAAACAGAAAATGAAAGCAAGAAAAAACTCAAGATTCAGAGTGGTTCCCTCTCAATGTGAGAGTAGCGTCCACTTGATGCAATTGCAGAATTGCACCCAGTTTTCATGAACTCATATATAAATGACAAAACATTTATGCTGTTGAGCTGCGTGTCACACAGTTTAAAGTTGATGAAGACATATCATACCAAGGACTAATCAGATTTACCATATGAGTGTACCTATAACACCTTTACATGTACCTCTCTGTCACAATAAACATCGGCTTTCATGAATACATGAATATCTATTATAATCATGAATTTGGGAACATAAGCAAGCACAAGATTGCAGCACGAAACTGAAAATGCACATAGTGTGAAGGGAAGAAAAGGAAACGTGAATGATATAAAGGTGAAGCTGAGAAATCATGTCCTGAAACTGAATCAGAAATAAAAGGAGCAATTTCATCTCAAAGAAATAAAAGAAGAAAGCTTCAGTGAGAGAAAAAGAATGAGCAACCTGATATTCATTCCATTCTGATTGTTTTTGCATCTGTTGAGGAGGTGTATGTGGAGTCACATAAGATGAGTGGCTGTTCGGGTAGGAAATGGTGTTATCAGACAATGAGTATAAAAACCTGGATGCTTGATCAGGTTGTGAAGCTCCTGAAAAATTAATTGGAAGACCATTATGCTTTTCTAAAGGATGGCTTAACTGTCTCCCAAATTTTTCATCCACTGATGAGTTGGGAGTTCCCATCCCTGTCATTGGAGTAGGATCAGGATGGTTAAATACGCAACGAGATCCATATCCGCAGGTACCATTACGCATGTAGAAGGGACACTCTTTTTCTCCCTAATCAAAAGTAAAATGCAATTAGCTTCAAAGAAGAACCTCGAGTAATGATCGAAAACAGAAACAAGCACGGGAAGAGATATAAGATGCAGCATTACCAATCGTATTGGCAAACCTAAGAAGTTAAGCTCAGGAACAATATTTGGAGACTCTTCTCCATGGTGCCAGTATCTGCAAGATTTTCCATACTTGCACCCTTCGGCTGTTCGGTAATACTGAAAAAGAGTAACAAAGCAACCGTGTTTACAGTTACTGTAGAATATCTATTTCTTAGATTTTTCAAGCCAGAGAATAGGTAAGCAGAGACGATAGATGTAGTCTATGCAATGGTCAGCTTTTAACATGAAGGAAAAATTGATTTCAAGTTAAAGCAACCACTGAAGATGAATGTCAGCAGAAGAAAAAGGAAAGCATAACTGCGACCATTATTTTGCCTATATAATAACGAAAGAAAAATCCATAGCCCTCTCAAAAATTTGAGATTAGAATCATTGTTTTAAAAACCTGTTTAAGGCTTATGCCTTGAGAGATTCCTCGCGTTAGGCTTTAAACGCTAACTTTACGTTTGAGTACCGTTGGTCAAGGCTTAACCTTCAATTTATAGAGGCTTAACTGAGCCTTCTGCATCACTTTCCCAATTGTAACGTTTGAAACATTGATTAGAAAGACGCGAAGTCTAATAAACTTGATACCTACATATGGATAAGGAAAATGATAAATCTATTAACCTTGCACTCGATCGGGCCGGAATCTTCAGGAATTACATCCTTGTCTAGATCGTTAGCAGCCTTCAACATACAGAAAATCATCATAACATTAATAATATGATACTAAAAAAAACATAGATTTTCAAAATACAAAAAAGCCCTAGCTAAAATCGCAAACATACCTGAGTCTGAGTCTGGGTCCTTTTGTCGGGGTGATTGTACCTGCAATCGAGTCCAAACTTACAAGACCCCGTCCGAATAAAATGGGGGCAATCACCTGCATACGGCCGCAGAGGCATCAGTCCACCACCATGGAGACTACCGGAGTCCTTTTGGCCCTCGTTATCCGTATCATTTAGCACTACATTTTCCAATTTCTCTATCAAAGCATCTTCGGCGTGCGAATCAGTGGATAGAAACCCCTGCTCCAGTTCCTCGGACTCGGATTTCGTATTCGGAAGTATGCCGTCGTCCCCTAAAGTCCCCATTTTTCTACTTCGAATATTTATTAAGAATACTCTTAAAGATAACTTTAGATTATTGGAATTGATTTTAAAACTCAACTTTAGGACTTTGACTTCTCAACATTTGCGTATCCTCCAGAATGTGAATAAAAAATGAATTAAATGTTTATAAATAGTTATAAACATGTGTCAAATTTATTTATTTATTTTGTCATAAATTTATTAGTAATATTTTCAGGGGGTCCTCAGTACAGGGTTCAATGAATTTAATAGGATTCCTAAGATCTGAACAAATTCTATTTTATATATTTATGGGAGTAGTAAAATTTAGGTGTCCCCAACTAAGAACTCAAGGGTGTGTATTTAATTAATATTTTTAATTTTTTTTATAGACCTTTTTAAGTGGTGAACTTTTATATTTTTTTATGAAATTAATTGAAGTTTTTCGCTTTTATTAAAATTCATTAAAATATAGGTATCTTCAATTGAGAACTCAGGGATGTGTATATAATTAGGATTTTTATAGACTTTTCTTAAGTGATGGACTTTCATAGATTTTTATGAAATTAATGAAAAAATTTCACACATTTTTATAGACTTTTATAAAATTTGTAAAATTTTTGAAAACTTTCATTTAAAATATAATTCAAGCAGATTTAGTGCAACGGTAAGAAGTTCTCACTTAGAAGGGGGAAGTTTAATCCTCACCCTCCCTTTCTCTTTTTCGTGTAATAATTTTTTTTTTTTAAATCTAGTCAAAAAATAAAAGATAAATAAACTTAATGTTCGGTATTATCAGTCCATGTTTGATGCCAATTAAAAAAAAAATGGGGAAAATAAATTTTAGAATAATGATTTTACTGATAATGTGTGGTTAAAAAATAGAAAAAATATTGAATTTACATACAAAATATTTTATTGTGAGAATGTGTGGCTGAAAATGAATTTTTGAAGAATGGTAGACAACTAAGGACTTAATATGTCGTACCTTTAAAAAGTAAACAACCAATCAATATATTAAAATTTAATATAAATTAGTCATTTTTTTATAAAATCTTATAAACTACCCTTGTTTTGTGGGGATAAAAAATCATATTTTTAATATATTTTAATAAAAATTGATGAAATGTGTGGTTACAAAATTTTGAATCCCATAAAATATATAGTAAAAAAATTAATTGTTAATTTTGACTTAAATTTTAATATATACAAAACATGAGCAATATTTAGTGCTTGTCTAGGCGCAATTCTTTCCTGATTTTAATCAAAATTCTGGTTGTTGGAGCCGTAATTATTGACTTCAATGTCAAAATTATGCTTGGCTTGGTCAAAATAGGTGACTAATTTTACTGTATAATGGTAAGAATTTTACTAAAAATTTGCTAAGAATGGCTCCGAAACATATGCTTAATTACAAATTGATCTTTTTATAAAAAAAATTGAGATGGAAAAAAAGAAAAAGAATTTATTATAAAATTATTCTAAAGACTAATTTATTTAAATTTTGATATATTGATTCATCGTTTACTTTTTTAAGGTTCGACATATTAACAATTCTAAACATTAAGTTTATTTGCAATGTCCTGGAACATATGTCCCGAAAGTTACTTAAATAATTCTTTTAGCCATTATAAAAGTTGATTAACACATTATAATACAAAAAAAAAATTTGAATATCTTTGCGGAATAAAGTTATTCTATCATCTTATAATATGTCAAATAAATTCAATCCACTAATAAAATATAAATCCACTGATTTTGAAATAAAATTCTCGTTACAAAATAATTTTAAACTAAATATAGATATTGAAAGAAAGTAAAATTCTTGATTTAACAACACGGATTTTGTCAGCAGTCTCAACCTCCAACTTCGATCAATCAAGTATCTGAAAAATATTTTAAATATGGAATGAGCATATGAATACATTCAGTACGGTTTTCATGCCAATATTTTCACAATTTAATATAAAAAGTAAATAAATTATGCACAACATAATTTTCTAGTGAGATAGAAACTTGATAATCTCTTTCTCGCTTAGATCATACTCATACTCATTCTCAATCTCCACTTAGGATTTCTAGCTCTATTATTGGTTTCTTTGTAGATCTACATAATATCCTATTGTATTACCTGCAAGATCCTTTTTTAATTTGGATAATATAATAGCACATAAAATACTTAATTTAAAATATTAAAAACTGAAAACACAAAATCACTAGGCATTTAGAGAATTTCATACCTTTTTCGTTAAATTTCTTGTATACTCGAACTGTTTAGAATTGAAAATTCTTACAAAAGAATTTGGAAAGCGTAGAAAAACTTTTCTTTTCCTCCCCTTTTTCTCCCTTTCTCACGGTCTCTGTCTCCCCTTTTTTTCTCTTTCTCACGATCGATCTCTCTGTCTCTCTCTCTCCCTTATTTTCTCTCTTTCCACGTTCTTTCAATTCGTGAGAATTGAAGTGCAACAACAAAATGGTATTTATATGCGTGATTAGATAATGATAGTCACCTGAAATTTATATATATTTTTTTTATTTTGGTTATTTATTTATTTATTTAAGTTGACTTTAAACTTTTATTTTCAAAAAAAAATTATTACATGGGGAAGGGGAAAAAGGACGGTGGAGATTGAACCTCCACCTTCTGTGTGAAAACTTCGCACTATGAAAGGAAAAAAAAAAGGACTTTAAAATTTTCATTTGAATACCCTCTTGCTGGATTTCAAATTTAGGTATCCTCACAAATTCATGAATTTATAATGATTTCACTACATATTAAAAGAGTCAAAGTAAAAGGTGGACACGTGTCGCCATTTCCAATCGTCGTCAAAAATCTTTTTTTTTTTTTAATTCACTGAAATTCGTGAAAATTTTCCACACTGTCATTCCTGCTTCTCCATTATCTCACACAGCCACCCACTCCTCCTCCATTTTTCCATGCAACCTCCTATTGCAAACTTCTCATTACTTTCCATTTGCAATGCTAATGTTGTCAAACAATAGATTTTTTGCTCATAGAAGAATTTGGCAACCTCGTGTAATTGGAATACACCTCAGGTTTGGATTATATTTTCCCAATTTCTTCGTGTCATTATATAGTCATTCATTTATATTAATTCTTCTTCGAATCCTCTGGAATTTTAACCTCGCTCAGCCTCTTCGTCATTTTCACCATCCTTTTTCGCCTCCTCTTTGCTAGAATCAGTAGTTTTTGTTGTCACATTCCTGACTGGTTTCTTCTTCTGGGTTTTGTTTTTGACTGAATTTGCAGGCTGTTTCACTTTCTCTGAAGGGGAGATCTTGTAGGAGTTGTTTTCTGATTTCACGAACCTTTTCAACTGGTCGAAAAGAATTTTCTTGATTTTGGGGTTGGAATTTAATGTGTTTTATGAGATGTGAATATATATATGTAATAAATTTTATGTTTGACTGCGTGGGTTGAGTCTTAAAATTGAGATTGATGCTTTAGATTAGAGACTTGAGTATGGGGATTAGATTATTTTGTTGGGTGAATATGAGATTTGTCTGATTTCGCTCTTATGGTAACTCTCCAACAATATAAAATAATTCACCTTTTTATATGGATTGTGAAGATTTCGTTGGCTTATTTAATCAAATTTGTATAGTTGAAAAAAATGTTATTGGTAGCATTGTAAAAAAAATAAAAAAATCCTCTGTGCGCACACGGAGGCACACTCTTATGGTAACTCTCCAACAATATAAAATAATTCACTTTTTTATATGGATTCACTTTCGCACACCGAGGGTTTTTTTTTTAATTATTACCAATAACAATGTTTCTTAAGGCAATCAACAATGTTTTTTTTTTTTTTTAAGTTTTTTACGTTTTTATATTACGTTCCTTTG
>CAIGRT010098390.1:0-11896 GCA_903798405.1 Fraxinus platypoda | reverse complement strand
ATAAAGTATGTAATATGATTATTGATGGGGGATAGTTGTACCAATGTGGCTAATACTACACTTGTTGAAAAATTGGGATTAACTATGCTAAAACATCATCGACCTTACAAATTGCAATGGTTGAATGAATGTAGAGAGGTTAAGTGAATATGAGAGTGTTGGTGAATTTTTCAATTGGGAGGTATCATGACCAAGTGATGTGTGATGTAGTGTCTATGCATACCAGGCATATCTCGTTGGGGAGACCATGACATTATGATAGGAATGTGATTTATGACGAGTACAAAAATATGTACAACTTTACTAAGGATGAAAAATCTATTACTCTTGCGCTGTTGACACAGCCACAAGTGTATGAAGATCAAATCAAATTGAAAAGTAAGGAAGAAAAAAGATTGAGAGAAACATAGAGTGAGATTGAACTTTCACAACAAGAGAGCGAGAGAGAAAATATTGAGGTTTCTAAGAGTGAGAAAAAAATAGTAGAGCCACAAAAGATAAAAGAAAAAAAAGTCTTTCGAGAGGAGAGAAAAGTCGAGAAATTTTTTTTGCAAAGGGGAATGAGTTGAAGAAAGTAGTAGTTGAGAACAAACCTATGATTTTGTTGGTTTATAAGGAGTCACTCCTCAATCTGGAGGAGCCTAATACACCCCTCCCTAGTTTGGCTACTTCTTTGTTGCAGGAATTTGAAGATGTGTTCCCGTAAGACATGCCTAGTGGGCTACCACCCATTTGAGGCATTGAACATTAAATTGATTTCATACCTGGAGCTGTCATTTCAAGCAGGCTGACTTATCGGAGTAATACCGAGGAGACTAAGGAATTTCAAAGGCAAGTGAAAGAATTGATGAGCAAAAGGTATGTGAGGGAGAGTATGAGTCCATGTGTCGTGTCGTGCTAGTTGTGCCAAAGAAATATGGGTCCTGGAGGATGTGTCGACGCCGGGCCATAAAAAATATAACGATAAAATATCGTCATCCTGTTCCTAAATTAGATGATATGTTAGATGAATTACATGGATCATGCATTTTTAGTAAAATTGATTTTAAAAGTGGTTATCATCAGATTATGATGAGTGAAGGAGATGAGACCTTTTAACGAAAATTAACTAAATATGGGATGTTTGAGTGGTTAGTCATGTCATTTGGACTTACTAGTGCACCTATCACATTTATGAGGTTAATGAATCGTGTTTTGTATGCATTCATAGGTAAATTCGTAGTAATTTATTTCGATGACATCTTAGTATATGGTAAGGATTTAAATGAGCATATAGGGCATTTAAAATGTGTGCTTGTGATCTTAAGGTAAGAAAAAATTTGTGCTAATTTTAAAAAGTGTACATTGTGCAGGAAAAATGTTGTTTTTCTTGGTTATATTGTTAGTGCAAAAGGAATTGAAGTAGATGTGGAGAAAATCAAAGTCATCAAGAAGTGGCCAATACCTAAAAGAGTCACTAAGGTAAGAAGCCTTCATGGGTTAGCTAGCTTTTATAGGCGTTTTGTAAAGACTTTAGCACACTTGCCACATCACTCACATGTGTAAGATTTCATTGGGACATCGAACAAGAACATGATTTTAACACTATTAAGGATAAGTTGTGCACCGTACCGATTTTATCATTTTCAAACTTTAACAATACTTTTAAGATTGAATGTGATGCCTCAAGAATATGTATTGGAGCTGTCTTGATGCAGGAACGAAGACCGATAACGTACTTTAGTGAGAACCTAAGTGGAACATCTCTCAACTATCCTACATATGAGAAGGAGTTGTATGCACTTGTTTGAGTTTTAGAGACATGACAGCACTACCTATAGCTAAAGGAATTCGTGATTCACACCAACCATGAGTTCTTGAAGCATTTAAGGGGTCAAGGTAAACTAGGGCTGGACAAAACTCCCGAACAGAACCGAACCGACCGAACGAATCTGAATCGAACCGAGCGGTTCTTCTTAAGTTAAATACCCGAACGGGTATCCGAATCGAGAACTGACGGGTTAGGTTCGGTTTTCGGTTCCAGACCCAGAACTGAATCTCCCTAATTATTTTTTTAATTTTAAATAAATTAAATTATTTTATTTTTTTCTAAATAAATTTGTTAACTAATTGTTTTAGCCCAAACTCAAAATATGATTTCTATATTTCTAATTTAAAGCTCAAACCCAACTTATTCAAATTGATCTAAGTTTTACCCAAATCTCTTATTTTACCTAGTGTTGTTCTGGAAAAATCGAATTGGAAGCTCGGCTGCGCCTTTCTTCATTATTGTAAGCTTGCTATCTTTCTCTTCTTGTGATTTTAACAGCCAAATCTATGAAAAATTGAACAAAAAGAGGTGCAAAAGATATCATGGGATTGGACTACGCTATTTTGTAAGAGCTAAAATTGAACATATCATTAGTTAAATTAATGTAACGTTGTAAATATTAAAAAAATTAATTATTGTATGGAATTCGAGAACCGAACCAAACCGAACCAAACTGAACCTAATGGAACCGAACCCAAACGGGTCCATAATTAAATTTGGACTCAACTATTCCACTTATTAAATACTCGAAAATTTCGGGTCGGTTCAGTTATCTGTAGAACCGAACCAAACTGGACCATGTCTTGCCCTAAGATAAACTAAACAAGAGACATGCGAGTTGGATGGAGTTCATTGAGACATTCCCATATGTTATTTGGTACAAACAAGGTAAAGAAAATGTGACGGTGGATGCTTTGTCAAGGAGGTACGTACTTCTAACTTCTTTAGGTGCCAAATTGCTAGGATTTGAATATATTAAGGACGTGTATGCTAATGACCCTATTTTTTTCTAATATATACGAATCATGTGACAGGGATGTTATAGATAATTCTTTAGGCATGATGTATATTTATTTCGAGAAAATAAGTTATGTGTTCCTAAATGTTCAATGAGTGAATTGTTAGTACGTAAAGCACATAGTGAAGGTTTAATGGGTCATTTTGGGGTTAAGAAGATCTTAGAGATGTCAGGTGAACATTTTTATTGGCCTAAAATGAAATTTGATGTTGATCGAATTTGTAGTAGATGCATCACTTGTAAAAAGGGCAAGTCTAAGGTTTTATCTCAGTGTTTGTATATGCCATTACATGTTCATAATGAACCTTGGGTTGATGTGTTTATGGACTTTGTGTTGGGTTTACCTCGAACTAAGAAAGGAAGAGATTCCATATTTGTCGTGGTAGATAGATTTAGTAAGATAGCACACTTCATTGCATGTATAAAACTGATGATGCCACTAATATTGCGGATTTGTTCTTTAAAAATGAAAGTGCCCTTACATGGGATTCCTAGAAGCATTGTATCGGATAGGGATGTAAAGTTCCTTAATAACTTTTGGAGGATTTTGTGGAATAAATTAGGAACCAAGTTTTTGTTTTTTACTACTTATCACCAACAAACGGATGAGCAAACTGAGGTTGTTAATGGACCATGATACAATGTTGCACACTATAGTTAATAAGAATTTGAAGAGTTGGGAGGGTTGCTACCATTCATAGAATTTGCATATAATAGGACCACAAGCTCTACTTCTTGTTCGCCTTTTGAAATTTTATATGATTTTATTCCACTAATACTTTTGGATTTAATTCATTTACCTGTTGATGATAGAGATAGTTTAGATGGAAAGAAGAAGATCGACTTGATGAAATCATTCCATGAAAAGGTAAGCATGCAAATTGAAAATAAAAACAAGCATTATACTTCTCAAGCAAATAAATGACAGAAAAGAGTTACATTTGAACCCGATAATTGGGTTTATGCACACTTGAGGAAAGAGTGTTTTCCAGCAAAAGAAGCCGAAGTTGCAGTTACGGGGACATGGTCCATTGCAAATCTTTGAAAAGATCAATGACAATGCCTACAAACTAGATCTTCCTGATGAGTATAATGTTTCGGCTACCTTTAATGTCTGATCTTTTTCTCTTTGATGCGGTACATATTCGAGGTCGAATCCATTCGAAGATGAATGGCTTGATGTGATCCATGGTACGAGGGCAAGTCCGGATAAGGATCCATTGATCGTTGAAGAAGGGCTTATAACCAGATTGCGAGCAAAGAGGGTCAAAGAAGCAATTAGGCTATTTGCTCAATCTATGGTGGACAAAGCATTGATCACAATAAGCAAAGGGAAACGGAGAAGGCGGAATAAAGTGGAGCAACTTGGTTCAAGTAATAGACAGAGAAGTTGAGGCGACCACATAGAACCAGACATACGGTCGCATGCCTACCGAAAGTAGATTGAGGACATCAAATGGTCTATGCGACCGCATATTATAATTCCGATCGCGAATTTTTCAAATTTCGTATAATCTTATATTTTAGTTAAAACTCTATTTTGTTGAATCTTTTGTTATTTTTAGAGTTTAATTTCATTTTTTACTAGGATTTTAAAAGTTTCAAATAAATAGGATTATTTTTGCCAGTGAAAAACACAATTATTTTGTGGTATCTTTTGCTTCCTTCTTGTTCTTTCATCAAATTAATTTCCGAACTTATCAAAAATTAATTCTTTCGGCATTTAACAATCTAAGATTCTTGAATTTTGTGATCACGAAATCAACATATCGTTACGATTGTTTTTGTTCTTTAGTTCATTTGTTCTGTAATTCAATATTTTTGAATCAAGCTCTAAACGTTGATTATTGACTTTCTTGGATTTAAATCAATCTTGTGTTAATTTCGTAACTATCATTACTACGTGTGTTCGCATCAGTTAATGTTCTTTGATTTGCAAACCGACTCATGACTGAATTGCAAAGCAGCCTTAGGATTATGTTGTGTACTTGCACTGGACATCCTTCTTTTAAAATACCAAACATGACTAAAGGATAGAGAGAATATTTAATGGGAACTCCAAAAATCATTGTTCTCTGATACCATTTTAACATGTAGGAACACAACTGTTTTTTCTTGTACAAGATAAGCACAATTAGTTAAAGATTAACAGAGAAACTGTTATAATCTACCTAATAAGAATCTGATGACATGAATTTGAACTACAATTCAGGATTCATCCTTGCTACTTTTGACTCCTAAACGATAGCACATTATAGCCGTGCTACTTGAATGTTAGCACATAATAACCAACCGTGCTACTTAAATGTCCCAACTTAAAATTANAAAATTACATGGCCAGTCATTAGAGTTCCAAAATTCTGTTAACGACTTCAAAAAAAAAAAAAAAAAAAAGGGTAATGATTTGAAATTCCAGCCTCCTCAAAAAAATAAAATAAAATGTGTAATTATTGTACTTTCACAGTTTTTCTTTTCCGCTTTGAACCAACCCTTCCATTTTCACCTGCAAGGTGATTTTCCTCAGCAGCAATTCCCCTTCTATGCTCTGCTTTGTTCCTCTTTGATTTTCTCGGCTCCAACAAACTACAGCAATATTTAACAGGATAAGGTCGATCAGATACAACCAAAAGAATAAAAAAGCTCAAGGCGCTCATTTTCATCCAGATAAGACATCTAAAAGAATGTTTTGACAGAAGAGTGCAAGAATACAAGTTGACCAGACCAGTAATGTACATATATAATATAAGAGAGGTGCTATATGAACAACCCCCTGTTTAAACAGGGGGGTTGTTCAAGTGGCATTTCCCATAATATAATCACCTACAATAGACTTTTGCTTTGTTCTAAACTACGATAAATTCATTGACTAAATCGATTCTTTTTAGGAGATCAATGCTTTTGAAGAAAAAAAAATACATGGACCTAACAAGAAACATTAGATGATTCAGCTGAATATTACGTTTAACGAATGATATATAGACCAATTATTTAAAATTTGAACTATGGTAAATTCTTCTCAATCTCGAAACTAAAACAGGCAATTTTAACTTCAGTAACCAGAAACATTAGAAGATGAGTGGAAACAAATTTAAAGATCATAGATGAGTTGCGGGAGACATGGTGGACAACAAATGAACACAAGGAAGTTGACACATAAAATTGGACTGTATATGAAAAACTTAGGAATTGTTCTCTTTGTTTTTCAGTTTTGTGTTTTGAATTCATTTTGGGTTTTGTATTTTGAGTGTCCATTTTGAAATTGTTGAAAATGTTTTCTTTTTGACATTTTGAAAAATTGTTCTGAAAACACCCAAAACGCGTTTTGAAAATTTTGACTTGATTATAACTGAAAACACCCAGAACGACAAATTTATCGTTTTGGGTTTTCTTTGTAAATTTTCAACTTGTTTTCAAAAACGCATTTTCGAAAATGAGAAAGAGAAAGCATTTTCACTGTTTTGGAAAATCGAAAATAGAAAATAACTTGAAAATGATAAAGAGAACGGGCCCTTAATGGTTCTGCTGAATAATATGTTCTTTTTATCATATTGTTATTGCTAAGGTTTTTTTCCCAAATAATAAATTTTGGATCAGTCACATGAATCCTCTCGTTGACATTACATTTTCTAATTATATAATCACTCAAATTATGCCACGTGCAGTTTAAAAAACTCCAAAAAAACAACAATTATTGAAAAGTTAATTATTAGTTCTAACAAGTCTGCTTGCAACTGCAAAGTGAACAGAGGACATTGTCACGTAACGAGGAATTCAGTGGATAACTTGCAGTTTATGTTGTATGTGTCAAATAGTCCGTTGATCGTGAAGAAAGGATCAATGACTAGGTCACGAGCAAAGAAGGTCAAAGAAGTCATTGGATTACTTGTTCAAACGACGGTGAATGAAACATCAATCACAATAAGCAAGTGGACAAGTTTCATGTTGGGCTCGGAAAAAGAAACACTATGGATACAATAACCGTGGTATCTTTTGATATTTCTAGACTTTAATTCCGTTTTAACTAGGGTTTTTATGAGTTACCTATAAATATGACTCATTCTTTTCAATGTAAAACAATTTGAGATATATTATCACCAGGCATAATTGCTTTCTACTCGTTCATCATTGAATTAATTTCTTGTAGCGTTCAACAATTCAATTGCTATGTAGGTTCGCATCATTTGGTATCAAAACCTAGGCTCCAAAATCAAGGTTATATCATTTACTTTTTTTTGTTTTGAGTTTTCATCCTCGTTCTTTGTGTTCATTTCTTGAGTCATTCAATCCAGTTTGAGTTCCAAACAAATTCAAAAGTTTGTGCACTAAATTAGTGTCCAAATCAATTTCTTTTCGAATTTTTGGGCTTCTTGTTGAATTCTCGCGTGTTCAGTATAAAAAAAATCTGAAAATTGCAAAAAAAGTTAAGTGGTTTATAAAAAAAAAAAAGTGTCCAATTCACATTTAAGAAAACACCATCTTGAATTTATCCTTAGTGTTCCATTCGAGTTTCAATTCCTAGTTCTTGAGTAATTCTAGAGTCAAATTTTTCCTTACTCAATTTTTTGTTTGAACTCCACAAGGATTCAATTTTGATTAAGATCGAATTAATTCTTTGAAGCGCTTGCAAGGAAGCATTGAGCGAAAAAAGGCAGAGAAATGAGACTAATAGAGGGAAAAAATCAGGTTGAGTGATACACGTGGGGCAAATATTATTTTAGATTTAGGATGTCTGACAGACGATTCTACTTCAAGCGGGGAATAATAAGAATAATCAAGTCATGATGGAAGAGATGGTGTGGCAATTTTTTAGAGGTAGTTCGGATAGGCAAGAAGCATTGCTTGCTAATTTACATAGGCATATTTGGAGTGGGAGAAGAAGATAGAGCTTATTGAAAAAGGAAATACTTGCTGTCGTTGAGTTCACAGATTACGCTATCATTTGGTGGGATCAAATATCAACCTCTAGGAGGAGAAATCATAAGCGGCCTATTGAAACATGGGGAGAATTAAAGACTCTTCGGGTTCTTTGGGTTCTAACTGTTTGTGGAAGCCAAAGTGGGACAACAGTAAAGGTGATTAGGCTGTTTCAAATGGTAGGACTGAGCTACCGAAGAGAAGAAAGGAAATTGCTAGCAAAACTACACTCAAGGCGGATTCCCAACCCCCTAAGAGTCGGGATATCAAATGTTTTAGGTGCTTGGGATCAAGGCACATTGCTTCTCAATGTCCAAACAAAAGGACGATCATTTTGCAAAATAATTGAAAAGTGGTGAGTGATAGTGAAGGTGATTACAAGGACATGCCAAAATTGAAAGATGCTAGCTATGGTGAGAAAGTGGAATATACAGTAGGAGGGCTGTTGGTCACAAGGTGAGCTCTTAGTGCTCAAATCAAAGTGGATGACTTGAAGCAACAAAGGGAGAACATATTTCATACGAGATGGCACGTCAACAATAAGATATGTAGTATGATTATTGACGCGAAAAGTCGTACCAATGTGGCTAGCTAGCACTACACTTGTTGAAAAATTGGGATCAACTATGCTAAAACATCATAAACCTTACAAATTGCAATGGTTGAATGAATGTGGAGAGGTTAAAGTGAATAAGCGAGTGTTGGTGAGTTTTTTAATTGGGAGGTATCATGATAAGATAATGTGTGATGTAGTTCCTATGCATGTCAATATCATTTTGTTGGGGAGACTAGGACAATATGATAGTCTTCCCAACAATATGATAGGAAGGTGATGCATAATGGGTACAAGAATAGGTACAGCTTTACTAAGGATGGGAAATCAATTACTCTTTCGCCGTTAACACTAGCACAAGTGTATGTAGATCAAACCAAACTTAAAAGTTCGAAAGATAAAAGATTGAGATAAAAGGGAAACGAGATTGATCTTTCACAACAAGAAAATAAGAGAAAAAGTGAGGTGGCTAACTGCGAGAAAAAAAGAGCAGAACCACAAGAGAATAAAGAAAAAAAGTCGAAAGTGAATTTTATTGTAAAAAGGAGTGAACGGAAGCATTGAGCATCAAATTGACTTCATACCTGGAACTAACGTGTTGACGACGTATCGTGTCTAAACTTTTTCAAACAAAAAATCACGTGTCGACGAGCGCAGCCCATGATGCCACCAAAATGAAACCTACTCTAAGAGCATCTCCAATAGACTATTTTTAAAGAGTATATTTTATAGCTTAGAGAACATATAAATTTAGAGAGCAAAAATTTTTAAATATTCCAATAAGCTCTTTATATTTAACATTTAAATTTACTTCTCTAAAAAAATATTTATTATTTTTCTATAGCTTCTATTTCAACTAGCTTCCATCCAAATTATTATATTATTTTCTTTATTAAAAATTGAAATACTTTAAATGCATTTAATTATAAAGAGTGGGTTCGACTCCTTAAATTTGGAGTCTCTCTATTTTATAATGTTAATTTAAAGAGTATCTTGGAGTATAATTTAAGGGTCGACTTTTTTAAAATGGAGCGCATTTTATATTTCAAGGGCATCTTGGAGATGCTCTAAGCAAGATAATGCTCTCGAATCTTGAGGCAGGGCGCTTACAGAGAATAAAATCTAACAGTCCAAGGAGCACTTAAAGACCACGCTACTTGTTTAACTCAGCCAAACAAACCGTACAAGATGAAAACCTCCAAGATGGACTGCTTTTATCTGGCATGCATGCATTTCTAAACCAATTTAACTCGCCCAATACAGACACCTATTCACAGGGTTTTGTTGAAGCAGATAGACCAAGCAAGGTTTACCAACTATACTTGACATTTCATTCACGCAATTACTAGTACCCCAACAAAACCAAAAATCAAGAGAGAAATCAGAAAAGAAACCATTTAAATCAGTTATCATTCTCGCCCTCCACAGCCATCATTCTATACCTGGTGCATGATCAAAAAACCCCCTACTACCACCCCCAAACACTAAGACGAATGATACAAGTCCAAATGGGAACCGCCATCAAAGTTATATTCTTCTAGGTCTCAAGCTAGACAGAGGAAAGAAGTAACTTACCTCATCTTTCCACATTCACGCGAACTCCTTTGAGATGCCTTTTCCAGGACACCTCTGTAATATTGAGTAAATGGAGCTTGGGGAATGGACTTTTCAAGCTGCATGTGAACCATCAATTTAAATTAGATCAATCACATTCCTTAATTCACAGAACTATTGGCAGTTGATTTCAAATTGTACAAACCTGAAGAAATGAGTCTACAGATTGGTAATCACTTGGGGAAAAAGGCACCTCCTCTCTTTTTCTCTGTACAAAGTCCACATTCTGCTCCACCTGCAGATACAACAGAAGGAACTCAGAACAGTGGGTGTGCAAAATACACCAAGTCAAGGACCAAAAAAGAACCGAACGTGGTGGGGGAGGGAGTAACTTTGAACTAGAAATTAATATGCAGAAGAATACCATCGAAAGAACAATCCTCAAGATTGTCATGTTTGATTGCATAAAAGGAAACAATTCTTTTGAGCTTCAAAAGATATGAGATAAGCAAGAAAATATTTCTTCATTCTTCAAAACATGAGATTGAAAATCTGTAGAAGATTATGAGATAATATGGTCTAGGTTGAAAAATATTACCTTTTCTTTTATTAGTAGTCCTTTTATAAATACAGTTGCAAACTTGTTAATATTATTAGCAAGCATATGAAGAATGCCATATGACTAAGAAAGATTTTTATAATTAATCTTATAATCTTTAGTACAGTATAACTCGAGTTAGAATAGGACATGAATTTTATTAAATTGTCAACAGTATTTAAGTGATTTTTACTTGTCAAACTTATTTAGTATTTTCTTAGATATTTTGACGGTATCATCCCAGTTGGGGTCAAAATAAGTAACTTGCTTAGAAATATGTTTGACTTCCTCAAAAGTTACATGGACTGACAACCTGTGGCTGTGAAATTAAAACCATCAAATGGATATTCAGCATCCTTTTTTGCTTGTTTGAGAAGAATAAAATTATTCAGAAAAGGGGTTCAATTCATTGCTTTCCGTTCCGAGTTAAGGTGATTTAAATCCTTGCTAGCCTTACTAAGAGTTTTGAGGACTTAAATGGCTATTCTTTTGGTCCCTTAGCATAAATTTTGACTATATCAGTTGCAACGCACTTTGTTTTCTGGAGACATACATGACTCGACAAAAATGTGGATTGTTGCATCAAAATAAAGCAATGAATAACTAGTACCTGATCAATAAAACGCTTCACCATACGCTGAAGATTTTCAGCCAGTGTAATCTCACGAAACTTTCTCAAACAAATTAGTGGAATAGCTGCTAGCTCAGGGAAAGAGATGTGGTAACTCCACTGAGCAAAGTGCAGTGAAAGCTGTTCAATGACCGAAAGAAGGCATTCTTCTTGGAAGTTTTGTGATTTTAGATAATATTTTGGCAACTGCAGCACATGATAGTTTAATTGTAAGTGAAGGTTCTGATATGCACTAAATTTAAAAGCATCAAAGAAAACAATCACATCTGGCAAAATAACAGTGGAAGCTAGTATCCCTGACCTTCAGTACTGATGTAATGTTGAAGGTATTCCGCGATCTTCCACCCTCCTTAACCACCTTGTATTCCAAAATATCCAGTACAAATGAAGCGACTGGAATAAAAAATCCACTAGAACTGGAAAGAAAACTAAGCCACTGAATGCACTTGAGTCTAAGAGGGAAATATCTTGGACCAGGAAACAAGCAAGCTAGACCATTTATAATCTGAATGGTCATAAACATCAATGGCTGATGGTCATAATCACGTGTATTGGCTGATATGAACGTCACCCACAGATCAATGCAGTTTACATACTCCCAACTGCATATCTTTTTAACAGCTTCCTGCCTCGCAACATAAACAAATAAATAAATATACTTACTTGAAAAAATAAACAATACAAAGGGTAACATCATACACGTCTATCCTGAACATGTGATAAAGTTAGTTTGCATTTTAATTATGCTCACAAAATCAAAAGGCACTCAAATCAGACCAACTCTATACCTTCTTCTTTGTTTGCAAAGCCCACTGCAA
>CAIGRT010098376.1:0-30290 GCA_903798405.1 Fraxinus platypoda | reverse complement strand
TCAACATAGATGGTTATATTTGAGAGTTAAGGTTGTGATTATTATTTTGATCGATAATCTTTTTATGTTTTTCCAACAAGGCGTTTAGGCATTCACAGTATCACGAGATAAGATAAGAGATTTTACGTTCCATTTTCTCGTAGTTTATAATGTTTAGTTTTAAACTGATTTTTACAGAGCTCTAACTCTAAAATGATTTAGTTGGCTCATTTATTTCTGGAAAGAGTTTAAGGTCAAATCTGCGCTGATAGAATTTATACAAATGAAAGCATGTGTAGCTACTGCTATTTTGTTGCCTTACTGTGACTTATATTTTTCATAATCTCGAAGTGTATAGACAAATCTTAATGGGAATAAATCGAACAGATGGATTACAGTTGCTCGGGATTTCACTATTAACGACATTGTAAGGATCTTTTTTGTTTGTTTGTTATGGTACGACCAAGTGCTTTATGGGCCTTACAATAGGTACTACTACGGTTGCACATTTTAATTGCACTCAAGGTCATCAAGCTTTGTTTATTGTAGCATTTATGTTCCTAACCTTTTCATTGAAATTTAAATCTTCAAACTTGCATTAATTAGCCTATCTTAGTTTTGATGATGTTTCTATGAAAATATTCCTTTTGCATGCTTTGAAATTAGCAAAAATATATTATTTGCACTTTTATTATTATTATTCTTAAATATGATGGGAAAATAAGGCTTCTTTTCCTCCTCCAAATGAATTTTTTGAACAAAAACCACAATCAATTAAAATATGGCGCAAATACTAAAATCTATGTGATATGATATGATTACCCTCAGACTGCATCTATTGTATTCCTTGCATTTCATCGATTAATGAAACTGTGGTTTGATCTGCACCCATTGGTCATTACATGTTAATATTGCAAACATAAAAACTGAAATTTTTAAGATCTTCTCACGAGGGAGGATTCAGATATCGTTTAGACGCATGATGTTTGAGGATGATTGTCTGATGTGAATGAAGCCAATATGCATATGCTCAAGGTTGATTGTCTTGTCTGATAAAAAGTTCAAGGTAGTATTTTCATATCATCCACATTACACAACGATAGCTGGAAAATGTTCATGATGAAATACATGCGCACTAAGAACAAAGAAAGAACAGATGAAAACAAAACATGTAATCCCATGAATATGCTTAAGTTGAATGATGAAAACATCATAATGAACTTCCCATCAGTTGCAATTATTCGAATTTGTTGTTGTATCCAATCCCAGATTGGTTCAAGTTCAATCATATGAAAAAAAATAATAATAATTTTCACCAAATCAGTATTTAGGATCAGTGAAGAAGCTGTTGATGGTAGGCATGATTTCAGGAGACTTGTTTCGGACAAACTTCCTAAGAGCATGCTCAGCATACTTTTCCCCTTCGGCAAAGTTATCCAAGACACCAGCAGCCCTGTTTTCCTTTGTCACCCTTCATTTACAAACATCAGAATAATATTAGCAACTCATATTAGGACCAATTTCTTCTATATGAACATGTAAATTCAATACATCGGCCTTGGCTCAGCCATAGTCTAGTCGACCAACCTCTAACACACTCAACTTCACATAAAAAAGATGAGAAAGACTAGCCAATTGGTGCCTACATACAGATAGGAAGGCAAATATACAGATTATTTTTTCACATTTTCCAACTGCTGCTTGGCATGAGGTAGCATAAGAAGTCAGTGAATGGGTTCAAGATTTAACTCAAACACAAGGATTATGATCTTTGATATGGTTCAATATAGGGGGAAAAAAAACCCTAATATGATACATGGTTGACAGGACAATAGTTTTTCTAATCCTTAATGTCTGCATCCTAATTTCATGATCTATGAGAATTTTTTTGACATTTCCGCATCTAAATGATGTGTATCCTTCAATCTGTACAATTAACTAGATGTCGTACTTGTGACTTTGAACAACATTTTACTATTGTACCAAAACTTTGATTTTACACCAACAATAAAAACTTCAAAAGTTGTCTGAATCAATTAGCCCGTCTGGCCCCCCATTATTTTCCAAAATCCATTTTTCCTCCAAACTCATTTTCAACCATACATTTTATAGGTCCTACAACTTTTATCAACTTTACAATCACACATTTCATCAACTTTTAACAAAATCTACTAAAATCAGATTTTTAGCTAGACTAAACATGGGCTTAATTAGATTGAAATTTTTGCTAGCCCAAGCATGGACATTAGAAGCTTAAATGTTCAAATGCATGACTAGTTTTGTATGAACGCTAAAACAATTATTTATATACTAATGTTGGATTGTGTGAAGCTTAATTGAATCGTTTACTCATCTCTTTGATTGCAATTTGACCATGTATCAAGCAACCCCAAAAATTCATACAATATATAAAAGGATTTAAGAGCGAAGCCTCTTTTCAAACGAGAGAAGTACGAGATCCTTTCTACACTTATTCATTATTCGTTACAGTTTAAACCTTCCAATAGTAAGTGAATATAGCTCTTGCATCAAAGGTAACTATGATAAATATGTGTGTACTTTGATTCATTATTCGTTACAGTTTAAACCTTCCAATAGTAAGTGAATATAGCTCTTGCATCAAAGGTAACTATGATAAATATGTGTGTACTATGGGGTTTTCTGGTATTCTTTTGCTCATAATTGCTTTTGAAATTTAGATTTAGGCATAGTCCTGACAATCTAATCGAGTGAATTAAGAAACCACTCGTTGGATCAGTATACCAAAAATGAAAACTTGATTAAGAAAATCCCCAAGAATAAATAAATAATGTATAGAAAACAAATATTTCAATGATATCAAAACATACACGCACTAAAAGTATAGCAAAAAGAAAACACATGATAAGACCAAGACATAACAATACGCTTTCGATAATAATGGATGCATTATTGCACAGATCTAAGAAAATAAAAACGAAAAATAGGCATAACAAGATTTTACGGATACCTGACTTCAGGATTGGTACAAATATTTCGGACCAATTGCATTCCGCAAATCCCGACGGCCACTCCGACGGCCGCGAACAAAGGATAAACCTAGACCGATAAAAACGCGTACAAAAACATCAGACCTAAGCATATATAACGACAGCAGAAAAAATCGGAAGAAAGAAAACGATTTTAGTCTTCATATTGTCGACAAAAAGGAGAAGATCTAGGGACGAACCTCAGGCCTGAGCCATCGCTTGAGAGTGGGTGAAGCCATTGGAGGAAGAACGCCGATTCACACGGAGAATATTTCGATTCAATGCTCTGAGAAAAGTTAGGCAACGCGTAAAGAAGGCTGGAGACGGAGAAATACAACCTATTTCTCGTTATTTGAGCCTTTTTTTATATTATTTTCAAGAAATTCTCATTGGCTATTGCCCCGTGACTTTTCTTTTTTCTGTACAATTTTGAAGTATTTGGGAAAATGGCGCAAAAGGTCCCTAATCTATGGGGTTACTACGCAAAAGGCCTTTAAATTTTAACTCAAACATTCCTAACTTTTTTAATGAATAATTGGTCCTTTAGATAGTTTCCAACCAATTGACCATTAAAAAGTCAAACTTTTGATGTATAGATAAAATGCAACTTACGGTGGAACACAAGGAGCTGCCTATTTTTATCCACAATACGAAGCACCAAAATATATAAATTTCAATGCCGTATAGAGTCTGTAAACTATGTTGATAATTTCTAATGCATCTAAATGTTCGATCCATCGCTATATCTACTCAGCAGTCCAAATACCTCCGGCTTATTTTCAAGATCCATCAATCCAAACGCCCCCCTAAAACAGTAGTCAAAATGCAGCAGGGGAAGCAATATAATCTTTCCCACCTGATGCTGAAGATAGCATACAAGGATTCAGCAGAAACATGAATTAAGAAGTGAATTGTGTACAAAACCCAAGAAATCCTTATATAAAACTTAAAAATGTACATTCTGCTACACTATTTTTCCTTGCCAGAAACTTGGTTCCTATGATAAGGTCCACCAGAAACTATTACATGAAGAAAAAAGACAGGTCTACTTTTGCATATGGAAACAGTACTATCGAACAAACACGACTCTAGCATGGCCTCATGGGTCGACCCTATTTACAGAATTATGGTAGAGGTATGCCATTGACATAGCCTCACAAGGTAGTACAATCCCAAGCAATTCCGCACCCTCATGGTTATTTGGTTCGTTGACAATGAATGAACTGGTGCAGCAGCATCTTTAACTGATCCAGAGCCATTGACTCTATCTACAGGAAAAATGAACATTTGAAATCTTTGTAAGGAAAGAAAATATCAACATCTCCCCACAAACTTAATATAGTTCTAGAATCAAACTCAACAAAATAAAGTGTATATACCTTGATGGTTATGGCATCACAGAGGCCAAAAATTGATGGAAACGCTGTACCCTCGCTTGGTCATTGTTTGAAGATCTCACTCCTGATTCGTTTCTTCCCCTTCCCAAACGAATAAAGGAGTCCTCTGTGTCCAGGACATAAGAGATCTGACAGCACAATTTGTGATTTCTTAGCAAATTTAACCCCAAAATATATTTGCAAGGTATATTAACAACATACTAAAATGAAAATTCTTCTTGAACTAAAGTCTACCTTGGATGTGGTGGCCGACGTCTTACATTCCAGACCATTATTCATCTGAATATTCTCCATAGCCAGACATAAAGCTGAAGACTCATCCACATTGGCATATTTACGCATATTTCTGCAAGTGTTACGAGAGCAGATCAGACCTTGAAATAGATAAAACAAAATTTTGAGCAATTAATCAATAAATTTTATGGTATCGGAGATCAAGTCCAGGAAAAAAATAAAAAAATAACGAGAAAATTTCCCTTCTTATTTTTTTCTCATTCATATATTTTCCTGGTATTGATTCTTCTTGAGAGATTGGTGGTAGTAAAACAGCTTTTGACTCTACACTATATGCTATAACCCAGAAGTTAATAGCAATACCTTTTCAACACGACGGCAGATGACTCCTTTCTCCCATTAGTTACTGAAAGATAATCGTTGTAGAAATAATCCGCGAAATCAGGATCCACTGAAACTGGAACAACTTCGGACTTCTCATTTCCATCATCCATCAACTGAATAGACAAACGGGTGGGGGAAGATGTCTACAAGAATGAAAGATGACTCAGCATCCAAACAAATTTTAGTATTGATGTGATAATACAAGTAATTGATTCAAGCGTCCGATAACCTACACATTCAACCCGGTAAATGTTCTCATCGTGCAAAAGGACATGGACATTTTCGTAATAAACCATATCAACATAGTGCTCAGACTTCCGAGATTTTTCATACTCGTACAATTGAAGCAATTTATAGTCGACCTCATCGCTCGAAACAGTTTGGAGCTGCAGAAAAAGGCATAGTAAAACAAAGTAAAGGAAATTGCAAATAAGGTAAAACAAACTTCTAAGAAGATTACCTGTTTGACTAACTTATATATGAGCTTATCCAAAGTAAAGAGAACATAAGACTGGTTTCCAATCAATGATCGGCAGTCATCCTCGAATTTTGAATTATCAGAAGATCCATCAAGCAGCCCAAAAAGCGCACTCTTGAATCTGCGTTGAACATGTCATCAGAAAATTAAGGGAAGAAAGGGTTCCAAGAAGATTGTAAACTAGAAGATATACACTGCTGAATCACCTGGTATAAGGATCAGAACTAGCATCTGTCGTGATTTTCAATTTCGATTCTGCAGGTGCTGAGTTCACCTTGGCTGTTAATATTCTCTCATAGAGTATCTAGAAGCATGAAAGAAAATAATGCCACGAAGTGAAAAATAAAGAAAGCATATAGAGATTAGAATTCTCTTCTAATTTTTCAATTGATTTTTTTCCTTGTTTGGATTCTTCTGACAAAAGGGAAGAGGAAGGGGGTGGGGTGGGGGCTACCATAACTTCTACCTGATGCAGCCTGAAAAGCACATAAAAGGTGTCGTTTCCGTAGAAAACTTGACGATCATTTCCATCACAGCCTTGCGATGGTGAAGCCACATACTTCGACAGAGGTTTACAGGTGACCAAAAAACGCTCAGACAGTGGTACCAATGCACCTTCACTTGCATCCTCAGCGTCACCTTCGCTCTCTGCTTTACCATCCATTTCTACGTCTTCCTCTTCCTCGTGCTCTTCTCCTGAGCCTTCATCAGCAGCAGACTCACTACCCGACACATCTTCACCAGCTTCAATGTCCTCATCATCATCATCTGCATCATTTTCAGCAGCTCCATTTGTCGAAATCTCTTCATGACCTCTTGTTCTACCCGCCATGGATTGTGAACAACCATCCTGATAGGTGGCTATATTTTCTCCAAAATCACCATTAGAAGAAATCTTATCCGCTTCTTTATCACCTCTGCTAGCATCAACATAATCCTCATCATACCCAACCAGTCTTGACCTTTCTACACAACCTCCATTTGCTAATTGATTTAATCGTGAAGTCTCACCACCCTGTTGCACACAAGGAAACATATCAAAATGCATCAACTTCAGCCCAAAATGGGAGCTAAAACCACACACCGTACCTCTGAGCACAGTGTAACTTCCATATTAAGCTTGGACCTATGGTTGTCCTCACCGGGATCAATATTAGCTCGAGAAGAATTTGCAGCACGCCCTTGTAGTTGAAAATGGATATTATTCCATGATAGCAAATCAAAAACATACAAATCAATAAAATTGAAAGAAGATAAGATAAACAATGCTACTATAAATCACACTAAGATACTGTCAAAATATCAACCACTCTTCACATATACTGACAACATAGAACCAAGTGTTCAACTACATACGTACCATGATTTGCATCTGGTTCTATAATAACAGCAGTACCAGACTTGGGTAATCGTCCACCAGATGCCACAGTTGATCCATCTTCTTTAGCCAGATTACCCATATTGGTGAAGCTCGTCTTACAGGAATTGACTCGTTGAGGTGATGCTTTTGAATCTCCATTGCAGTTGGGCTTTGGTTGCTTCAAGTTCATGGTAGTAGCATTGGCATTTGGACTTCCATCACTTTCAGTTATGCTTGTCACCGTGTTTTTTGCAGTTCCAATCTTAGAGAAACCATCACCTTCAGTAGCGTCTGAACTACGATGAAGGGAATGAACACCCAGCATTGGCTCAAGAAAAGTAGTATAGAACCTCAAAACTTTATTTGATTGCTCTTTCGTTGAGCAGATCTCTTCGGACGAGTACTTAATAATTTCATACAAGTCTTCGTGAATGTCAGCATCAGCATATTCAAATTCAAGATTTGGAAGGATGGAATATCTACTTCCAGCAGCAATATCGAGAAGCACATGATCCTCGTTTTCATTTTTCTCCTTGATCTCTTTGATTTCTACTACCAAGGCTGTCAATCAAAAGAGCGAGAAGAGGTGAGAACCAGGAGATACATGAAACCATCCCTAGATCCTTGGTAACCTTAACATGCCATGTTACTTTTGGTAATACCCTCCCTATTCTAGTGAGATAGCATCATCTGATGAGTGGGAGCCTATTAAAGTCTCCGAAAAACATGTCCCAAAAGACAAGTCGTGGCTCCAGAAAATACTAGAACCAATCTAAAATGGATAGTCATCGTCTGTCTGCTCATGCAAGAATTTAATAAACACAATAATATACAGATTGTGTCATGATCATCATAATCTAATTTACTTAAGGTCAGACTTGAACTAGAAATATGGTGGGCAAAAGCATAACTTGCGGCACATGGTAATCAGTATAAGAGCTACGTGCATACCAGATTCAGAGACAAGATGCAACTAAGGATTTTATATAACCTCAATGCTCAACTTACATTTTGTGCTCAAGTTCTTCGAATCCTGTTGCTTGAAATAAAAGCTCCGATGATCAAGAGACTTGTAATGGTTCTTAGCATAAATCTCAGTCCATACTTTGTTGAAATCTGCACGACACTTGGTCCATTCCTCTTGCTTCTGCTTCAGGCGGGTAAGTATTACAGGCAATGCAAGTGATGGATTTTTGCGCAAAATGTCCATGACATCAAGCCCATGGTCTCCATATAGACGTTCGATGCATCTCAAATTCAGAGCTTTATAAAGAAGAGATAGAATCAATCATAAAAAAAAAATAGATATCCATCTGTTTACAGTAAATGGAGGCAAGTAAAATGGCAAACCTGTGAAATGTTCCTCAACGCGTATGGGATTGTCTGAACCAGCTGGATTATCAGTTATACTGTTCAGCAGGTCCTCTGCACGCTTGGCAGCCGAGCTCACAGACTCCAACAACATGTCTAGCTCAAATCTGAAATATAAAAGGAAAACCCAATGAATATAGAATTAAACAATTACGAGAAAGAATAGTTGATAAATAAATATAGGAAAAGGAAGTAAAAACAACAGCAGATATAAATATTCCATTACTGGAACATATGAATATGTAGCAGGAATGTAAACAATGTTTCCTCTCCTTTAATACTGTACTAGCATGTTTCATAGGAAGGATTATATAGCACTGGGCAGTACTTCAAAAGAAAAAAGAAGCTAAATCTTGTTCATTATATTATCTACTTGTATCCAATAATGGTTACTAAACATACTCTATAAGATATATGGCATATGACTATGTAGCAGGAACGAAAACAAGGTTTCATCTCCTTTAATACGGTACTAGCATGTTTCATAGGAAGGATTATATAGCACTGGGCAGTAATACAAAAGAAAAAGAAGCTAAATCTTGTTCGTTATATTATCCACTTGTACCCAATAATGGTTACTAAACATACTCTATAAGATATATGTTGGAACTCAAAGACAAGTACTAGACCATCCTAGAGGATTGGGAGAGGATAAACCCAAGATTCCACATTTCACGTTGACAAGGTAAAGGGTTCAAAGAGAAGCACTAAGCCACTTGGAGTAAAGTGAGGTCTAGTAAACCCAATTTATTTTCATTTTATATCACTAAGCATCTAGGACAATTTTTATTATCAACACAGTCACACACAGATGTTATTCTATACCTGTCATCTTCACACCTAAAAAGGCTTTCTTCATACTGATTTCTGCGCATGTGCTTAAATGAGTAATCCTCACTTCCAGATGTCACAGATACCCAATGGTCGTTTAGAACCTGAGCACCAAGCTCCGATCTCTGGCTTGCTGTAGCTATTGGATACTGCAGAGATAACTCTTTTATAAGATGTCGCGAGAACAAAAATGAAGGTAAAACTGTAGCCACTGGACTAGAATTTTAAACGGAAGAAGTAGAGATAATATAAAATTTTACATCTTCGGGAAGAAGTCGGTAGCTGGGAGTGCAACGTTGACAGTTAGAAAGGTCAAGCTCCTGAATGGACTTTCCTGAGTATTTCGAACTGAGTCTATCCTTTTCTTTACCTCCATCAACTTCACGCTTTTTATCTCTGTCTTTATCCTCTATTCTCAAGGCTTTTGAAGAATGTCCATCATTCCACAACGTCTCTGCCATTAGTGTAAGTTCAAAACAGCTTTGTTAGATAACATACAATAAACATCCAAACAAATAATCAAAAACCTATAGTAGGATAACGACGTACTTTTGCCCATAACACCAGCAAGAAATCCTTCTGCAGAATAGCAAATCAAGTAAGAATCAAAACAATCTAATCAAAATATACGACTTTAACTACAGTAAAATTCAGTGATTACCAATTTGCTCACAGCGCTCAAAAAATTCATTGAATCCCTCCATAAGATCAGGATGTTTTCCAAGTAAATCAGCAATCTGAAAATACCTCGTGTTAGTACCAGATAAAGAAGTGTGTTTAATATGTAGCTCAGCAAATAAAATAGAATACGGCCTGAATCTAATAGAAAAGTAATCAAGCAATAAAAGTGCACTGGAAGATGCAAAGTTAAAATATGAAAAATGTTGCTATCCATTGGCAAGATTCAAGCTGCAACTAGAAACTAATATGGAAACAACTGGGGGAGAGTACTGAAATGTTTATCACATAATGAAATAGATACAACTGTTACAACTTCTGATATCCAAAGGTCCCGAGTAAGTTGCTAAAAAGCATTGATGCATAATATACATACCAAACTCTGCAATTCCTTTCTCGTAATTATCTCTGTGCTGTAAATATGAAGACATTTCAAAAATGCCTGGTAATCATCCGCACTGTGCAACCGCTCCTTAACTTTTTCACAGAAAGCAAACTCCTGACTGTACATACCTGGAATGACCATGCAAATCCAACTTTAAAAAGACCCGATAGCAAGTCAAACATAATTAGTGACACTACAGAATGCAATGCTGGTATATACTTTGTTTACTGTATCTATTTCCTTCTTTTTCTTATTTTAACTTTATTTTTCTTTTTTTATGTGTTGCCCTAACTAATGCATTGAATGTACTCATTTCTATAACGGTTTAACCATCACCAAACGGTATATCTTATTCCTGAAGGAAAAAAAACAAAATACATGTTTGAACATATAGGATTACGTGAAGTAAAAAGGCTGTCCGTGCAACTGGGGATGGGAAGTGGGTGGGCAAAAAATTGCTCTAAATAGGGTACTGAAAGTACTTATCATTTCTACAACCACTAACCCATCACAAAATGGAATGCCTAATCTGAAAAGGAAAACGACAACTACATGCTGAACAAATAGGATGATATGAAGTACAATGCAGGTCAAGCACGTAAGACCAAATAGAAGTGCAGGAGTTCCAAATAATAAGGCACCACTCACTCACTTTTCAATGCATCTTTATCATCATGAGAGACCAAATTAGCGTTCCTTCCAAAATCATCAACTTTCTGAGCAGATTTCCTTTTGTCAGAAAGGCGATGCACGCTAATATCCCCATTATTTTCATTGTCGGTATCTCTATTGTCCTGATAACGAATTCTCTTATCTTTGTTCTCCTTTTCAGCACGCCTTTTCCGATCCTTGTGCAACGTCATTACTGTTTTGTCCTCATCCACTTCTGGACGCTCGACACTAGGATCACGTTCACCGCGGGAGATAATAATCTTATCCCGTCGTAATCGCTGCTAAAAAAGGTATGGGGCATACGATTCACAAAGAAAATCAGAAAATTAACATGTCTGTGTGTGTTTAAGTACATAATGTATATTACCTTATCCACGTGAGAGTGTCGCATTGTGGGTACAGCAGAGCTCCTCTCATCAAAACGATGAAAGGGATGCCGGCCAAAAGAAGCAAGTGCCGTTGAGTCTGTGGTTGAGGTATCAGGCAAAAATCTAGTAAACTGTTGAAGAAGATCTGGATGGTCAATAAAAAGTGCCGAAACCTGCATGTAAATGTGTTACAACCTAAAATGATAAGAATAGATGACATTGAAAATAGAAAACGGTAAAGTTCATATGATTAGAATAAAAATATTTCAGAAGATATGAGTACCTCTTCATAGACGTCGGCAATACCCTTATGATCCTTTCGGTACATGTTCAAGATTGCTAGGAAATCTTTATAAACCCGATCATCATCTTGGAAACGATTCTGCAGCGAAACAAAATCCATTAGATATTTCGTTATAATTCGATCTTCAAAGAACTAGATCGAGAACCTATTACTAAATAAGTGATTGGAAATATCACCTTGATCTTATTCACAAAATTAATAGCTTCATCAAACTCAACCGTTCTTTTTGGAGCCCCTTCCGCTTCAGTAAGGGTGATTTCATAACCTCTAGGTAAGAAGGTATTGAAACCAAGGATAAGATTAGGATGCCCTTTAAATAACTCTTTCACCCTCAATATCACGCCAGTTGTGTCGATTCTGCAAGAAATATATTAACATAATGTTACAAAGAAAGCTCAATTCACAGCCAATATGCACAAGTTAAACTTAACAAGAGAGATTCATTTACCTTTGAGCCTTGAAATCTTTCATGACATCAAGGAACCTGTCATATTTTTCTCTTTGATCTTGGAACATGTCCTTAACTTCCTTCAAATACGTTAATGCATCATTGGTCGTAAGTTTTTGGGTACCACCAGTAGCACCACCCACATCACTCCCTCCAGTACCACCTCCGCCACTCCCTCCAGCATCACCTCCGCCCCCTCCTCCTCCAGGGGCATGCGGTGATCCATAGCTTTATCACAAGAGAAGGGTAAAAAATATAAGTGCAATTAAAATCCTGAAAATCCAAGTTCTTGTTAATTATGGGTTCTCTTGCCTACACTCTTAGACCATGATATTTACAAGGTACTGGACATTACAATGGAAAAAGTTTGAACTTCTTTTTCTTCTACAATCCAATCCTATATGTTCCTGTCCAATGTACCAAACATGCCATTAAGGTTTTGTTTTCATCATCTCAACAAAAGTAATTAAATTCAATTACCTCCTAAGGTGGTTCCATAAGGTCATTAATTAGTCACTACTACCTGCAGCCAGGTTACAGTAAACCTCCCCTTAATACAGCCAAAACACCATTAATGGGCTGAGTTGGCAAGTTACAGACTTTTCCTCGCCCCACCCATTCCTACCCGGCCCCACAAAGAAGAGGTGAAAATAAAACCAAAACAAGCCCCCCCAAAAAAGTAAAACCACCACCGAATACAAAGATCCAAAACGTTTTTCCATTTCTCCCCCTCCCCCACTCCCATAACAGCACCTTCAGCAACCCTAGACAACTCAAATGTTTACCCGATTCTTCTGTGATTTCTGTTACAATTTCTTCTTCATCTTCTGCTGCTGCTATGGAGGAGACCTAATCAGACTTTCTAGACTCGTGATTAAAAACGTGAACCAAATAATTCTGATCACAAAAATTTACTGAAATTCAGTGAATTAACTAAGAATGCTATCATAAAAACATAACCTTTTCAATGAAATAAACGAACACAAATTCAGAACAAAAAAATCACATGATACCACAGATATGAAATACAAGTAAATCAACCAGACAACAGGAAGTTATAGAACTCACGATTCTCCTCGAGAAGAAGAACCAAATGGCCGCTTAAATTGAGGGTTCATATACACCTCATCTCTTAATCGCTTCATCCTTCTGCAAAAACAAGACAGATAAATCAACATAACTTTAAAGAGAAGAAAAGAACAATCAAAAAGTCATTTTTTTTTCCTCTCATTTCCATTCAAAGCCGACCTGTGAAGTTCCCTGAAAAGAGAAAAAAACAGTAACAGATCTAAATCTCGACAAGAAACATATGGAAATCAGTTGAATTCTTCAATCAAACTCTTGTTCACACGAATTCTTATCTCAAATTCTCTCTTCTCTCTTCTCTCTCTGCGGGTTTCTCTTTCTAAGGAGGGAGAAGAAAGCAAAACGTACAAATATATGAAGAGAAACAAGAGGTAAAATAGATGACAGAAATCGTGATTTTCTTATGTGACATGTACTCCAATTATCGAAATTTTGAACAAATTCATGGGCCTTCGTTGTTTTTATCACTGGGATTGTAACAAGTTCTTCGAGCCCAAAATGAATTGATAGCCCGTTTGGTTCCTTGGCAACATTCTTTAATTTACGCGAATGAAGTAAAATGGGAAGGAAAAAGAAAATCAAAATTGAGTCCAAGTGAAGAAATGATGTTGAAAGCATGGAAATTTTTATTATGTGTTGAGTTTTTAAGTTAGATTCAATGAAGTGTGGAGAAAATGAAATTAACACGTGTTAAATACCTATTTTCGTTGATTACAGTGATGATCGTACTAAAAGATAATTGATTTATTTTATTATGTTTTTAGTAAGATGCGTGGAAGAGAGATTAATATATGCTGATAATTTAATTTTAACTATTTTCGTATTGTTGATTTGATCATATATTTTTTGAGATCTATGAGCTGAAATTGAGAAGAGATTGACGCGTGTATGACTAATATAACCTCCTTAACTAACTATTTTTTATCTTAATTTAGTAAAATGGGAATGAAAAAGGAAAAGCAAAGTTGAAAGTCCTTGTAGTTGCATGTTGAGCCTTTAAGTTGGATTCGACGAAGAATCAACTTAACGTGTTTTGAATACTTATTTTCGTCGGTGACAATGATGGTCGTATTGACGGGGATTGTGTTGTTTAATTATTTTATTTATATTATGCGTCGATGTGTGAGAATTAATAAAATCAAAAAGTGATTTTTTGAAATTCTTTTTTACTAATTATTTAGGTTTATAAGATAAAGTAAAAGGTTTGACCAAAGTTTTTATAAAAATACTTTTAGAAAACATATATATGATTCATTGGATACATATAACTTATTGCATATAAAAAAAAATTGAAGTACTCTATAACTCCAACTGTGAGGAACTAATTGTTTTATTTAGAAGTCGAATGTTCAACTCCTTGGACCCCAAAAATTTTAAAAGGCAATTTTGAAAACTGGTAAATCGGCCTAGTTAACTCGGTCAAAACCATCAGTTAACTCGGTCAAAGTCGATTTTTGACCGAGTCATATGCATTCCTATTAAATTAATCTACCTAGCCCGGGAAAGGGCCTGGGTCACCGATTTTCGGCCCGACCGACCGATCCGGGCCGGGTTTTATAAGTATGGTTAAACGTTAAATTGAGAGATTTCACGTTGGAACACCAAATTTTGCTTTTCATTTATTTTTTGTTAAATTGAGAGATTTTCAATGATTAATGTAGTTGTCATAAGTCCTCATGCATCACTTTTATCAAACTATTACTGAGGGTAGAAATTTTATTATTTAGGGATATGTTAACTAGAACTTGATAGATGAACATAAAATACTTTTATCTTGAATTTCTTGATTGACAACACAATGCCCCTGTTTGACACCCGTTTTGTTTGAAAAATAATTTTTGGAATAGTGATTGATGGAAGATTGTGTGGTTAAAAAGTAAGGAGAATTTTTGGATTTATATGTAATATTATTTTATTAATAGAATGTGTGGTTGAAATGAAGAAAGAGAAATAGATTGAGAAAAAAAATGAGTGTCAAACAATAATAAAACATGTATTAACCACGAGTAGTAACTAATTTCTGCCTCATGAAAACTTACTTTCTCCACCATTGTTAATTTCTTATCTTAGTTAATTGGGAAAAACTCAAACCCAAACCCAAATCATTGAACTCTATCATGATTAAGGTGAAATCAAAATTCAAACATCGTGGGACACTATTCTACTCATCTTATATTAATTACCAGTCATTAACACGTGCGTTGCACGAATTTTGTATTTGTTATGTTTTTATTAGTGTAGAAATTGTAGATGTTCAAAAAAGAAGTAGTTTAAGATTTATTGGATTATTCAAGAGTCTTGAGAGCATATTATTACCGCGCTAATGCTCCATCTAACAAAGTGATTATTTCAAAAGCTGATATTACTGTACAAAGAAACTCATCAAAAATAAAATTGAAAACATCACGTACTGATATTACTGCACAGAGAAACTCACAAAAATAAAATTGAAAACATTACGTGTATGTAGGTGATAATAGAAACATTTGACATACATTAAGATTTCAGATTTATAGGAGTAAGAAATATTTGATTCATAAAATAATAAAGCATGCATCGAAATATGAAAATGCATAAGAAAGAAGTTGTAAAAGGATACCATGCAGCATTTACAAAATATATAGAGCAATAAATCTAGAAGACCTAGGTTTGAGCAAGAAATAGAAGTTAGTTTTAGGCTGTGAGTTAAGTAGATTGCTCTATATTGAACAACCGAAATTATTACAAGTGTCTAGAACGTGTGAATTTGAAACACAGAACTTGAGCACAATTTAAACATAAAACCAAAACATTCTACTGGAAAAATTGTTCAGCCAAACAAAATCACATCTAGCAAAATTTAGAAACTTCTCTGGTAGTGAAATGACATTAGGAAAAAATCATGAGATCTACCTCTATGTTATAAACCTTATATGATTTCAAATGGTTGTGTCTTTAGGGGTGATGCTTCTATAGATGAAAGAATGTAACAGATTATTGTTGCCTCAATACACAGAATTCAAATTGGCCTTTCTGCAATACAATAGACACACAATTTTTCAAAATTGTGATCAAACTTCCACAACTTGCTTTCCATAAGAGAATTCATCGTTAACTACCTTGGAAAATAAAAGGCAAACTTTTCTTAGATTCTACTTAATAAAATAAAAGGAGGATTTACCAAATTTAACATGCATTTAAAGCATATTATGACAAAGTGTTTGAAGCCCTATCTGTATACTCAATAGTCAAAGTTTGCTTATAATGAGACAATAATGTGAATCATTCCATATGACTGCACCTATATTGAATTGCAAGTGGAATAAAGAATTTTTAATTATGTAATGTCTAGAAATGCCATATTTACCCTAACTTTGCAGAGTAACAAATAGCCCCACTTTTGTTAACACGATCAATGGTGAACTTTTCAACTGGAATACATCAATCGAGCAAACTATACCAAACTATACAAGCTTATATATTTCTAAAGTTTAAAAGCTAAGAAACAATAAAAACTTTAAAAATGCCATAGATACAACATGGTTAAACAAGTTACTCGGCTCAAAAGATCCTAAATCACATATATAGTAGTCAAAAACATATTTTCTAGTATTGAGTACGAAATCAATCTAATACAAGAACTAATCAAAAACATGTCTAGAACAGATGAAACAGTAGTTCAAACAGATCACGTGACAAAGTAATCAATGAAGAAGGTCAATATTAACGCATTGTATAGTTGCATATCTAACCTCTGAACTGTGGGAATGCTAAGTCATAGATCAAATTAGAAAAAGGTAATAGAAATAACACTGCCATATAGCCGATGGGAAATCAAATTACTTATCATGTGAACGGTATATCAAAAGAAGCTAAATATGAGGACTAAGTAGTCTGACTCATTCACATCCACATTATAATTTTTGAAATTCATTATACGCATGGAAACTTCATTTACAAAACTCAGAGGAAACTTGCAGGTATTTTTACAAAATATTATTCGAATTAAATAAACCTATAAAATATAACATTTACTATTTATCTCCAATTATGCATTTGAACACTTGCGGAAATGGAAAGCAATGCTTACCACAATTCCAGATCCCCTTGGCTTTGAAAATGCTTCATCTCTATTAATACAAGATGGATGATATGCTTTTGGGCAACCTCTGTGAATTCATAGGGAAAAATTATTGATAAGCCCCATAAAACACAAAATCAACAAAATTTTTTGAGAAACACGTGAACACATTTTTTTTCTGCTTACATTCTTAATATTATATGTCACTATACAAGAAACTCACATGCGGTCACACATGACAACGTCTCACTATCGAAACAAGTGAAACAAACATCGTCTCACACGAGCTTCCTCCCTAAAGCTTTTGTTGTAGTCTTAAAACTTGATAGAATCTTTGATTTCTTTCCTATCTTTTGCTTCCATCCAGAAACTTTCCTAGAGTCAACCATATTAACTTTAGTCTCCATTTCAGTGTCTTGAGTCACAATCTCCTCCATGGCAATCATTCCCTCATCTTCTTCATCTTATACAGGACAACTCCTCACTAAACTCACCAACATCATCATTTGTTTTCTCAATCTCTATTTCACTTTATTGCCAATTTTGTGTCCTTAGATGAAATCTTCTTGGCCAAGTTCTCACTTTTAGCATCCATCTCCATTTTTGTACATGTTTCCATTTTTGTAATGACCGTAAAAGAAGTGTAAGTAGATTTTTTAAGAAAATGGGTAAATTTTAATGTCACTGCTTGCTTATACCCCAGGTCGGAGTAAAATTCGCAGAAAGGTTTTGTCTCTACTGTTGCATTTTGATTCTACAATTACAAAAAGTGAAATTACAAGCATGAATATCAAGAGGGTTTTCATGGTGTAATGAATTTCATGGCGGTGGCGTTTAGTTTAGAGATATAGAGAGTTGAGAAAGAAATCTTTCCTTCTGCAGTGTATAATATATAGGAAGAAAGAAAGCTCATCCGCGCTCTCCGCGCAGCATTTTTTTTCTTTTTTTTTTTTAAAAAAATAACGTCCACTTCACATGAATCTTGGTAAGCCGTCGTCATTTTCTTTTCATACAGTTAATTTTTCGTTTTTTTGTTTTAAAAAAAAAAAACAACGTCGTCTTCACACGAATGAAGGTAAGAAGAAAAGCTCATCCACGCTCTCTCCGAGCAATTTTTTTTTTCCTTTTAAAAAAAAACGTCTTCACACGAATGAATGTAAGCCGTCGTCGTTTTCTTCTCATACGGATATTTTTTTTTTCTATTTTTTTTTTTAAAAACGTTGTCGTTGTCTTCACACGAATGAAGCTAAGCCATCGTCATTTTCTTCTATACGGATACATGGAAAAAAATGAAAATATGAAAAGAGTAGGAAAAAAGCTTATTTTGTACAGTAGAATGGGATTGGATACTATTGCATCTACAGTACCCAGAAACTACCATTTTTATATAGTAGGAATTATATAGTAGGGATATGTGTGGTAGCTAAAATAGTAGGAAGAAAAGACTCTCCATATCCAAGTAAAAATAAAAAGGAAATACAACTAAAAAATTGAAACACAGGTTGCGAACCTCCTTGATTTCCAACGCCAACAACACCACGTACCGCCTGAAGCAGGGATCGTAGTACCACTACACATCGTCATTCTCCAATTCCTTTGCAATTTTTATGGTTCTTTAGAAAAAAAGAACAAAGACCAGAAAAAAAAATCCACCGGAGGAAAATTGAACACAAATACACGGAAACAAACAAGAAAATGAAGGTTGGAAAATTCTAAATATATGGGTTTGAATCTACGATAAGAGAAGAAAGAATAATGCAGGGAATAAATACCTAACTATTCAAAGTCTAATATGACGTGGTTTTTATAATAGCTTGGGAAAAAATGATTTGGAAATGGATATAAAACGTATAAAACTAGAGGACTAGAGTTGTGAAAACTGGAAAAATGAACAGTAACATCTCATTGGTTACTATTGCATCTACAGTAACTACAAAGTGTACTTGCACCTCTTTGGGAGCCTCTTGATTCCAGAAGGTCTCATCCTCTTCAATCTTCTCATCAAGTAACTTTGTCATACCGTCAAAGTAATTTCAAGAATTCACTTTCATTCAATCCAACCATGTATGTGCTTACATTTATTTGGAATACAAAAGATATTAGTACTCAAAAGTACACTATCATTTTCCTGTGGTTAACCGAGAGATACCATCAAGAAACACATGATGTTGAATCTTTTCTTTGCTTTTCTCCATTGTATTTCACTCCGCTCCCACAAAACAAAATCCACGGACCCATTATAAAACCAGTATACAACAAATTTTTTTATAAGTCTGCATTCTTCTTATGATGCTATCAACATTAAAGTGATTCATTGAACATTTAATGGGACAATTCTAAAACTGCCCATTAAACCACAAAAGTGTTTCCTCCAGCAAAACCCGATAAAAACCTTCCGTGTTTTCTCCTTTTTCATTACAAAATTTATGCTTCGAGACTGGGTCTCGAGTCCTGTAATTGCTAGTATTTTTCCCTGGAAGGATTAAGGTTTGTTAGATAAAATATTCGTGAATGAATGCCGGTTTAACAAATACCGGAGTTACAACATATATCAGATATGTAACTTACCGTATATGCAACTTACCAGATATGCAACTAACATAACGTACCGTATATGCAACTTATCGGATATGCAGTTCTAACATAACGTACCGGATATACAACTAACATACCGGATATACAGTTTACCGTATAGATAATAACTTGTCGAATAATAGCTAAGTATAGCAGATTAAATAATTTGTAATCATAAAAAAAAAAGTTATATAAATCACGATAAAATAGAACAAATAATCTAAATAGCAGAGAATAAAAATTTCAATTGCACTTTAAAAATCGAGGCCTGTGTGAACACAATTTCCTTAAAACAGATTCGCCTACTCACCATAGGTACTTGATTTCCAATGCCAACAACACCATGTACCGCATGAAGCAGGGATCGTAGTACCACTACACAATGCCACTCTCCAATTCCTTTGCAATTTTTATGGTTCTTTGGAAAAAAAAATTCATCGGAGGAAAATCGAACACAAATACATAGAAACTAACAAGCAAAAGAAAGTTTGAAAATTCTATTAGACAAAATATTCGTGAACGAATACCGATTTAACAAATACCAGATTTACAATAAATACCGAATATGCAACTTACCGTATATGCAACTTATCGGATATACAACTAACATACCGTCTATGCAACTAACATACTGTATATGCAGTTTACTATTGCATCTACAGTAACATCTCATTGGTTACTATTGTATCTACAGTAACTACAAAGTGCCCATTTTTATATAGTAGGGATATAAAAAAGGAAGAAGAAAGGGAAAAGAAAAGTGGGCTAAACAATTATATAACGAGAGAATGGAAAAATACGAGAAGCGTCCTCAATTCAAATTTTAATGAATTTTAGAAGTTTATATAAATCTAGATATCATCAACTTGAATTCTAATAAATTCTTTGTAATTCTGCATATTCTCCAATAACTCATATATTTCTATTGATTAAATTAATGGAAAGAATTTTAGTAGGATTTATGAATTTTAAGCTGATTTATACACTTATTCAGGCTCTAAAATATTGACATTTCGTAGTTCTTTTAATGAAATTATAGCCTAATTTATTATATAATGTGTTATTAGGTAAAACTCGATGAATGGAAGTTAAATTGAAAGAAAGAAGCGAAAATGACAAGATCCAAAATTTGGGGACTAAAGTGTAAATACCCAAAAGTTGTGTTGGACCTCGTGATGAAGATTCAAGAATGTTAGGGGTCAATAGAATGCAATTAGAAGTCAATAAGGTATGAAATATGATCAAAATATTTTCACAAATTAATTTTCAACTGCATAAGTATGTTTTAAATTTTTAGCCCGAGATTGAGACCCATTTTGGACTTAGTAAATGATTGAATTGGAAAAAATCTACTACTAGTATAGTTGTATCCATTTGAGTTATATTTACAATCCAATTTGAATCGCCTCAATTGAATATCGGGAGAGAAAATTATGATAAAAATACAAAAGGAAGTGCAGTGCAAATTTTTACTCGAAACAAGGAGCCACCAAATTGAACAATACAGAGTTGTGGCACGGAGGTGTCACTTGAATATATCTAGAGCGCGTTTTTCCCGTTTTGAAGCCCATAAAAGATCTAAATTAGGAAAAAAATATGAGAAGAAGTATAAATACAAGTTTTTAGCACTTTTGAGAGCGTTCCACACATTGAGATACACAAAATACAACTTGAGAATTGGAGAGCAAAATCAAAAGGGAGAAAAACAACAAATCAAGAGCAAGGGTTTAGAATCAAGATTGGAGGCAAGAAGAGGAACGTGGTGTAAGATTAATCCACTTCTCCACATATCAATTCAAAACTCGGTGATGGACTCCAATATTGTTAATTGTTTTTCTTCATATATTATGAGTAACTAAGTTTTTCATTAGGATAAACAATGTAATCTTTTGATAACATTTATTTCTTTATTCCAGATTCAAGTTTTTTCATTATTTATGCGTTGATTTTAATTATGTATCTAAGGCGTTGAATTGCTTGATTACTAATTCAATGATTTTGTGAATCTTTTACGAATCAAGATGTGAGTTTTAGACTAAAATCACATATTAAAATTCGGTAATTTAGTATAACGTATAGAGATACATATACTAATTATTGCAGTCCTTAGATGAATTCTTTGAACTAATACTTTGTTTAACTAAAATTGTTTCGCATACAATTATGAGATTGAATTAGTTAAATAGGCTCAATGACAACTCGGAAAGGGTAAGTTGAATGCAATAGAAAAATTCGATCAAAAACTATATTAGGTTATGAATCTTGAATTAAGATTTAAAGATGATCAATAGATTAAATTTTTATGCCCTAATATGTATTCCATATTTGAAACATCAATTCGATTTTTGTGTGCAATTTGATAATTTTAAATTGTTAGAAGTAGTTAGATAAAAAAAAATCTAAACAATTCACAATTCTTTGCTCGTTTTCATCAAATAGTAGTTAGAAAGCATTAAAGTCTAGTTCTCGTGGAAACGATAATTCAGACTCAAAGGTCTACTATATTACTTGTTACGATATCGTACACTTGCGATATAAAAATCACAACAAGTTTCTAGTACCGCAATCGGGAACTATTTATATTTAGTATTAATTAATTTATTTTTATTGTTATTTGATTAGTTTATTTTTCTTATTTATAAATAAAAGGTGTTCGTTGTATGCCCTATACCCAAAGCGACGATCTTGAACCGTTTGATTCAGAAATAAAATGTACCTTCAAATGAAGATTCAAAGAACACAAACAACAATAAAAACATCATATGTCTGAAGATCAAAATATTCATATTCCAATAGAACCAATTTGACAAGTTGTCAAAAGAGTAACTGTACAACAAAATTAACAAAATGAATGAGTGGAGATAAATAAAGGAAACTTGCCAATCTTAATGTTCTTGATGCCTATAGTAACGCCCGCGTGCTCCAGTATTGTATATTCAGATTTCAGGGTAAATAATTTTCAGATAAGAGTGATTGGATCAATTTGACAAGCAACACTCTCCAATTCTACAAATTACCTCATGAAAAATCCGAATACGTACACACATTTTTAGATTTCTCAGATTTTGTCAGAACTTACATGCTCCAGGAGTTAATGAAAACACTATCAAGTTGAATTTATTTTCTTACACATTGAGGGATGCAGTTTTGGAGTGGTTGGATGGTGAACATCATGGCAGCATTACTACATGAGAAGAATTGACTAGAAAATTCTATAACGAATTCTTCCCATCCTAGAAATTCAAACATTCCAACAAAGAGATGCGGAGAGTTATTTTGAGGCTTGAAATGGATTCAAAGAGCTAATGAGAAAGTTTCCAAATCATGGAATTGCCATACGTAATAAAGTGCAATACTTCTATACCAGAATTTCACCACTGTCAAAATTTCAAGTGGCTTCTAGTGCTGTGGATCAATCATTAGTAAATCAGTTCAAGAATGCCTAAAATTGTTCGAATTAGTTGCCACTACATATTCAATGTTCTCTAAGAGCAAGGGTTTAGAATCAAGATCGGAGGCAAGAAGAGGAACGTGGTGTAAGATTAATCCACTTCTCCACATATCAATTCAAAACTCGGTGATGTACTCCAATATTGTTAATTGTTTTTCTTCATATATTATGAGTAACTAAGTTTTTCATTAGGATAAACAATGTAATCTTTTGATAACATTTATTTCTTTATTCCAGATTCAAGTTTTTTCACCACTGTCAAAATTTCAAGTGGCTTCTAGTGCTGTGGATCAATCATTAGTAAATCAGTTCAAGAATGCCTAAAATTGTTCGAATTAATTGCCACTACATATTCAATGTTCTCATTAGGAAGAGTGGTACCAAAGAAGACAGGTGGAATTTATGGACTAGACAACATAACATCTACTAATGCACAGATTGCTGCTTTAACAAAATAGGTGGAGTTACTTGTAAAATTGTAAACACGTGGAGCAAATGCAGTGACGGTCAGTTCAGTATGTGAGAATTGTGGGATGCTTTAACAAAATAGGTGGAGTTACTTGTAAAATTGCAAACACATGGAGCAAATGCAGTGATGGTCAGTTCAGCATGTGAGAATTGTGGGAGAAATCATGCTACAGAAAATTGCTTGATGCTTGCTTCTTCAAAGGAACGAGTAAATTTTATTCAAAATGGATCCCGTATTTTCAACACATACGGGAATAATTTCCAGCAAGAGAGAAGACTAAATTTGGGAGAAATGTTTCATCAATATGTGCAGAAAACAGACAAAATATTCCAACAGATTGATACTAATTTTCAAAATCAGCAAGCATCTATCAAGAAGTTGGAGACACAGATTGGTCAAATAGCTCAACAACTTACAGAACATCTACAGGGATCANATGTTTCATCAATATGTGCAGAAAACAGACAAAGTATTCCAACAGATTGATACTAATTTTTAAAATCAGCAAACATCTATCAAGAAGTTGGAGACACGAATTGGTCAAATAGTTCAACAACTTGCTTATGTCCACAGAGATCATTGCCAAGCAATACAATGACAAATCTTAAGGAGCAAGTGATGGCAATAAGAGTAGTGGAAAATGATCCAATCAAGACTCCTGCAAAAGCTAAAGCATATGTACCTTCACTTACATTTCCCCAAAAACTTTGAAAGAAGTTGATGGAGAAAAATATTCATGCTATAACTACATGGAGTGGGGTACAATTATGAGAGATTACTACGAAAAGACTAGAAAGAAAGATAACCGGGAAGAGGTTGATGAAGCTACAGTGGAAGAAAAATCTGCATCATCCTCAATTGAGAATGAATAACGTATAGAAACATCTACTACCAAGACACCAAATCCAGTTAAAGCTTACGTGCCTCCGATTCATTTTCCTCAATGGTTCAAGAAGAACAAACAAGACACAAATTTTTGATATTCTCAAAAAGATTTAAGCCAGTATTCCAATGATTGATGCAATATTTCAAATTCCAAACTACACAAATTTTTTGAAAGAAATGTGGACAAATCAAAGAAAGCTTCCGAAGTTTGAAATTGTTGCATTAACGGAGAAAAATCGTGCAAGAGTACAAAACAAATTGCCTCTCAAGTTGAAATATGCAATGAGTCTTAATTTGCTTATTTCAATTGGAAATTCTTGTGCTATTAATACATTGTGTGACACGTAAATCTTATGTCATATGATATTTATAGGAAATTGGGATTGAATTAGTCAAATCAATATTAATAACGCTACAACTAGCTGATAGAATAATTTCAAGGCCACATGACAAAGTTGAGAATGCGCTCATAAAAGCGGGAAATTTGATATTTTCTGTAGATTTCATTGTTTTGAACATACCAGAAGAACAAGACATTCCAATTATATTAGGTTGGTCATTTTTAGCAACGGGTCAAACCCTAATTGGCATGGAGAATGGTAAGCTAATATTGAGGGTGCAAGACAAACAAGAGATATTCAATATTTACACCAAATATGAACAACCTCCTAACATCAAAGTTTGATGTTGAATTGATGAAGAAGAGCCACCTGATCAATGAAGCTGTCAGAAAAGAAAATCAAATTTTGGTTGGCTTCTTGGTAGAGGTGCGGATGGAAATATCACAATTTGGAGAGTAAAGAAAGGGTACATTAATGAAAATTGCACAAAATTTAAGGATAGAATAACTTGGTTCGAGCCACCATAATCAATCATGGCAAAAAGTCAATCTAATGACTTTAAATAAGCGCTTCTTGGAAGGCAAACCAAGTTCTATCCCTCTTAATATTTAATTTTTAGTTTTAGGACTCTTTATTTGTTGTCATAAGATTCTTGTTGTGTTGATTCTCAAGTTTGTGGGAAATAATGTAGTTAGAAAGCCAAGCTATATCCATCTCATTAATGAGACGGCGATACAACAATTGATGTATTCATGGAAGTCCTAACCCTCATTTGTATTTATTTTGACATTGGGGACAATGTATGTTTTAAGTTTGGGGGTGAATCATCAATTGTTAATTGCTTTTGTCAATTGTTTAGTAGTTTATGTTTGTATGCTTATGTGATATGATTTTATTTCGTGTGAATTGTGAGTTTAAACAATATTTTTTTTATACACACTTGTGTGAGTTAGATAGTCTTGTCGGTTATGATGAATATATTTGAAAGCATGTATTAATTTATGAATTATGTGTTTTAGTTGAATTTTTTACTTATCCATGTAAAACGCAATAATATTTATGTACTATAATTGAGTATAGAGTCATACAGAAATAGGAAGATTCATACATGTAGGTTGAATAGATGACTTAAATGTTTAATCCCTTAACATATGATTCACTACATTCTTTAACTGTATATATAATAATTTGGGGTGTTCGAGCTGATAAAAGAAATGATTTAAGATTGTGATGATTTCAAGCGTGTTGAAAAAGATTGGTGGAATATCTTTAACTTTCTAATATGAACTTGGTGATGACCAAATACTAGAAATCTAACTAAATAAATTTTGCTTTTCTTTTTATAGAAAATAAGTATTGCACTTATTTAGTTTATGCATCACGCATGTACCTTTTTTACTTGAGTTATTAAGTTCGTAGGAATATTTTGAAACCTGGTACCCTTTGGTATTTAAAAGTCGGGGAGTTGCTGACTAAAAACTTGTTACAGGGGTCAAGAAGAGAAAAAAGGGTGAAGTCAATATTGAGTTGAAAAGAAAATATCAAAAAGAGAAAAACTATATACAAATGCACTAGTAAGAGCTAATTATTAAGAGCTCAGATAACTGGTGGGTTTGAATAACTTGGTATAAATTTGATTGTTAGAGCACTCGTTATTTGGGAGAATCATCATATGAATAAATTGTTGACGTTACCGGTTAGACTAAACCAAATTAGAGTGGTATAAGGAATTGATAATGGAAACTAAACTTTAGAATTACACTTTGGAGAGAGAATGAAAGAAAACAAGTTTGGAGGTGTGCGAATTTCACGAGCGAAGAAAGGAGTTAATTGACCATTTAGAGTTGGGAATTGAACCAATTTGTGAATGTACGATGTTACACTTGATTCTTCACGCACAAACCCGTTTTGCATTGGATAAGTGGAAGTTTAGCTATTGCATTGTGATTTTGAAACAGTTCATAAATGTAATATAATGTTCTCAATCCTAAGGCAAAATGACAATGTATCTAACCAAGAAATTTCTTTACATGTTTGTGTGTTTATTAAGTTAGGTTGTGATTTTGTTTGAGAACAAATAAATGTTTAAGTTTGAGAATATTTGATAAGTATATTTTATATACTTATTCGGGCTCTAAATTTCGTAATTCTTTTAATGAAATTATAATATAATTTATTATATAATGTGTTATTAGGTGAAACTCTATAAATGGAAGTGGAATTGAAAGAAAATTGGCGAAATGGCAAGATTCAAAATATGGAGATTAAAGTCTAAATACTCAAAAGTTATGTCAGATCTCGTGATGAAGATTCGAGAATATTAGGGGTCAATTGGATGCAACTAGAAGTAAAAAATGAGTGAAATATAATCAAAATATTATTTCAAATCAATTTTCAACCGCACAAGTATGTTCCAGATTTTTAGTCTGAGATTGAGACCCCATTATGATCTAGTAAACGTTCGAATTGGAAAAAAAAAATTACTTCTAGTATAGTTGTATCCCTTTGAGTTATCTTCACAATTCAATTTGAATCGTTTCAATAGAATATCAGAAGATAAAGTTATAATAAAAATACTAAAAGAAGTGCACTGTGGATTTTTACCTGAAACTAGGCACCACCAAATTGCACAATACAGAGTTGTGGCGCCGAGGCGCCGCCTGAATGTACCTAGGGAGAAAACTCTAAATTAGGAGAAAACGTGAGGAGAAGTACAAATACAAGTTTTTAGCACTTTTGAGAGGGTTCCACACATTGAGATATATAAAATACAACTTGAGAATTGGAGAGCAAAATCAAAAGTGAGAAAAACAATAAATCAAGAGTTAGGGTTTGGAATCAAGATTGGAGGCAAAAGAGAAATTTGGTGCAAGATTAATCCACTTTTCTACATATCAATTCAAAATCTGGTGATGTACTCCAATATTGTTAATTGTTTTTCTTCATACATTATGAATAACTAAGTTCTTCATTAGGGTGAACAATATAATCTTTTAAGAACATTTATTTCTTTTATTTAAGATTCAAGTTCTTTCATTATTTATGTGTTGATTTTAATTATGTATATAATGCGTTGAATTACTTGATCACTAATTCAATGATTTTATGAATCTTTTACGAATCGGAATGTGAATTTTAAACTTAAACCACATATTAAAATTCAATAATTTAGTATAATATCTATAGTTACATATACTAATTACTGTAGTCATTAGATGAATTCTTTGAACTAATATTTCATTTAACTAAAATTGATTCGCATAGAGATATGAGATTGGATTAGTTAAATAGGCTCAATGAGATCTCGAGTGTGTAAATTGAATACAATAGAAGAATTAAATTGAACACTACGTTAGGTTATGAATCTTGAATTAAGATTTAAAGGTAATCGATAGATGAAATTGTTATGTCCTAATATCTATTCCATATTTGAAACATTAATTCGAACTTTCATTGCAATTTTGGTAATTTGTTAGAAGTAGTTAGATAAAAAAAATCTAAACAATTCTCAATTCTTCGCTTGTAGTTAGAAATAGCAAATTAAGCATTCAAATCTAGATCTCGTGGGAACGATAATCTGGACTCAAAGATCCACTTTATTACTTGTTACAATATCGTACACTTGCAATATAAAAAACGTAACATTAGCTCATAAATATAAATACCAAACTCTTTAGGAATTCTAGCCCAACGCTTCAAAATTCAATAAATTTCGAACTTACAAATATAAAGTTAAATTAATAATACATTTGACAAAATTAAAATAAAATAAATTATGTAAAAAATGAAAAAATAAATAAAGATACATAGTAATAAAATATTTCAGTTTGAGTTTTTTCATTATGAATTTAAATTGGGAGAGAAAATTAAATGAGGAATTAATTTCTCGTTCTTATTGTATTTCGGAATCGAATGTTTGTTCCGTGAAACTAATAGTGAAAAATGAATTAATTAATTATGTTTTGAAATTCTACTCACCCGCTAAAATGTCTTGAATCATGAAATATTTAGTTCATACGCAATACTTGATGCTATAATTAAAATAATTTTTTTTTTCAACTTGAACTGATTTCTAATTTATTGATATTTATTTGATTGATTTGGTAGATTTTTTTTTTTTATAGATTGAACTAAATTTTAATTCGTTGGTATTTATTTGTTTGAATTACGTATGTTGACAAAATTAATTATTTTAAATGACAAAATTATGAGTTTTCTTATGTGGATACATTCAAGTCCAATTATTCCTAATGTTCGACGGAAATGATACAAGTGTTGCGTTGGCAACATATGTATGGTGCATTTTCTGTGTTTGTTGTGTCAAAAACCAATGAAAAATTCCCAAGTGTTTTCCTGTAAGAATTCTATTAAATTTTTTCTATACTTGTAGCAATACTGATTCATCGAACCCTTGCATGTCATTACAAACTACAATAACCCTTACATCAACTTTGACATATCCTTTGTTTTCAATGGCGAAAAAATTGTTTTTAAAAATTGTCCAATAGTGTGTAACAACGTGATACAATGTAAATAATGATGTAAAAGATAATGTACATGTAGCATGATTGTTACGAACTAACATGGATTCATTTGATTCAAGTCAATTTAGGACCCATTTGGTATAGTTTTTGAAAAGTTAGAAGAAGTTTTTTAGACTCAAAAGCAACTTTTGAACCAATTTGACTAATTTTATAAAAGTTCTTTTGCTAGTTAGAAGAGCTTTTAAGATTAAGTTGGTCAAATGCGACTTCTTCCAAAAGCATTTTTGAAATAGAAAGTATTTTTAAAAAATTAGTTTTCAAACAAAAATTATAGAAGCTTCTTCAAAAATCTCTTCTACAGAAAGTAAAAACAAAAGTAAAAATCGTGTCAAACAGGTCCTTAATACTTTATTTAGCATGGATTCTTTATAAAGTACATTTAAAAAAAAACTTTTTTTAAAAGAAAAATCTAGTACTACAAATGAAAAAAAAAAACATCTAAGGAAAATCTAGTATTACAAATGAACATGGGCCCAGTCAACTCATTCAAAATTCCAGAAATTCGGGCTCTTGAATTTCATTTGTCTACATATACTACTGAATACGGTTGGACAAAACTCTTGAATCGAATCGAGCGGTTGTTCATAAGTTAAATACCCGAACGGATATTTGAATTAAGAATCGACGAGTTTGGTTTGGTTCGGTTATCGGTTCTAGACCCTGAACCGAAAAATCGAATAAGAATCGAATTTAAATAATTTTTGTAATTTTTTATATTGAATTAATTATTTCTTTAAAATTTTTCTAAACAAATTAGCAAATTAACTAATTTAGTGATTAATGTTCTAACTCTCAAACCAAATTCATGCCTAGCTAGCCCAACCCAACCCAACCCAATTTCTAAATTCAATTTTTTTGGTCATATTATTAATTTCATTCCTAGCCCAAGATCTAGGTCTTTTTAAATTTTTATCTTTCTCTTTCAAATTTCACATTTTCATTCGGCAACCACTGAGTCACTGACCCCAAATAATTTGATAAAT